>JARYHS010015704.1:0-34335 GCA_031002005.1 Vandiemenella viatica
GATCTTGTTAAAAGCAGAATACCTAGAAGAGCCTTCATAAAAAAGAGAAATCTTCTAGTTTCAAATATTGATCTACCACGCAGAAAGACCAGCACAGCACTTTATGGCAGCGAAGCATGGACTATCGGAATATAAGAAAGATGGAAACTTGAAGCATTTGAAATGTGGTGCTACAGAAGAATGATGAAAATTAAGTAGGCAGACAAAGTAAGAAATGAACGAGTCTTGGAAATGATGGGTGAGGAAAGAAGTTTATAGAAGATGTTTACAGAAAGAAGAAACAGGTTGTTAGGTCATATTTTGGACATATTGGATTGGTTAATTTGTTAGTGGAGGGAACAGTCGAAGATAAGAACTGTAGAGGAAGACAGGGATTAGAATATATAAAGCAGATATTTAAGGACGTGGATTTTAAGGGGTATGTAGAGATGAACAGGTTTACACAAGAGGGGAAGGGATGGAAGATTGCATCAAACCAGTCGAGAGATGTCTATTGTTGCCAATCGTTAAACTAGCTGCCCACTAGACTAGATTCAACTGCTAAAACCACCAGAAAACCACTAACAAAAAGCGGCGCTACTCTCATAACCAATAAATTTTCCACTAAACAAATATTTCGTTATTACAAAAGAAAATAATGGGTATTTTGTTAAAGCAGTTAGCTTTGTTATTACATAATACACATTAAATATCTGTATAATTGATCAGTGCATCAACTTGCAAGTAGTAACTCAATGAATCACCAACAAATTATTAATCAACTGCTATTCTATATCAACTCATCTTCAGATGATCTTTTAAGGGCCGCATGACTATAAAGCCCACCCTTATGCCTGCCCTATGTGGGGATACACAGCTAAAACAAATCTTGACCGACTTCAAATCGTTCAGAATCGAGCTCTGAAGAGAGCACTTCATCTTGACTGCAGATTTCCCACAATTGCCCTTCATGAAGCCACAGGGCTACCAACTTTAAAACAACGATTCAAGGATCTTGCCACCAAATTTTATAATACAGCCACCAATTCCAACAACCCACTAATCAAGGATCTGGGGAATTATCCGGTAGGAATAGGTCCACACATAGGACCTATCTCACTTCTACAATAAATCCCCAAACCATCTGAAAATATCTACGCCAAACGTTAAGACACATCTATAAGACTAGGAGTAAATGTCTCAAGACAAACACTCCACCCTACTCTGCCCAAGGAGGAAATGGGCAGTTAATGGCGTAGTCGTCGTCAAGCCCCCCCCCCCCAAAAGAATTCCGCTCAAGCCCCCCCACCCCCACCCCCAAACCAAAATTCTGGAACCGCCACTGTTAAGACGTACAATTTCAGAGTCATTGATCGAGTAAGGGATAATTGAAAATATTTATCTATTCAAACGTTCTTATTAATAATTTTCATCAATTAATTTTATTGGTTGAAAATAATACATATTTTCTGCACAAACACCATGTTTAGTAGGACTTGAATGGTTTAATAATTTGGTTTAATCATTTGTAAAGTTGAATATCACAAAGTCAGTGTTCATATTTGACTAAAAACGATAAATCAGTGGTCATGACATTACGGAACAGCGAACATTTTTCAATAAATGAACATTATTAATTAAAATAAACGAAGAAATCGATTAAATATTCTTAGAAACCTTAATCGATTCTAATTACTTCAATTAGCTGTTATTGTAACCTCAGTCAGCTTCAATGTTTCCTACGCAGTAAAACTAAATACTACTCAAATAAGGTTGAATTATATTTCGAAAAGTGTAAGTGGCTAAGTTTTTGAGTTATCACCTTTCATTAATTGAAACTGAATTCTACCGAACCACTAGAAAAAAAAAAAACCGCCAGCCACTAAAAGCAATAGTTCTCCACTAAAAGGGGGGTCGAACCATCAGTTTTAGTGGAAAATACACTTAGTGGTCATCACTACTGACGCCAGAAAATAAAAATTCTAATATCCCAATAGGGCTGTTGATAAAATATCGATATATCGATATTTTTTTAAAAAAATATCGATATTTGTGAGTGATATTTTTTTGGACGATATATCGATATATCGATACTGAAATCTGGATATCGGAGTCTGATATTTTTAAAAAAATAAGTGGTTATTTTCCGTTTCCTCGTAGAATATTCCAAGTTATTATTGGAGGGAAAACGATTACCTGTGTTGCACATGCAATACATTTTCATAGATAGAATTTTAAGAAACAATGAACGATACGAGCACATGGAGAAGCAGGGCCGCCGTAAGCGGGCGTGCAAGGCAGCATATTATGTAGCGGGCGACCTTTTTTTTTAGCTCAACAGCTGCTTCGGGCGGTCGGCGGCGACACTGGGGATGGCAACAATGGGGACGGCAATCTCACAGTATTTTGACCCGGTTCGGAAATTTCCTAAATCCACCACTGGCTGTAGTTGGACAGGGCGCGGCATAATCGCTATTGCACGCGGGCGCTCAAACAGCTAGCGGCGGGCCTGAGGAGAAGTAAAAAACGAAGGTAAAATAACTCATTCAATATTCATTAGAATTCTTGTCTGGACATTTCGAAAAGTTTTTAAAATTTGTCTTCAATCAATGCAAAAGTATTAGCATCAAGAAACTAATCGTAATGTACCAGGTATGGGTAGGGTTGCCAGATAGCGGGAAAATCCGGGAATGTCCCGGAATTTTGTGTCTGATCTCGTGTTCAGGAATTATGCGTTACTGTCCCAGAATTTCCGTATAATAGTTTTTTTTCTCAAACTCAGTTCACCACGGTGGTCATGAGGCCAAGCCAAGTATCCCATGCTACAGCGGGAGGATGGAATGTCCCTTAAATCAGAGGAATTGAAACTGATAGGAAAATACTCTTTTGAATTTTCTGGGACTTTGAAAATTCTAGATGCAGTTAACATTAACTCCCTTTATACAGAGTTCACATGTCTGAAACGTGTTTTTCAGGTCCTTCCAAAAGACTTTCCATACGATAAAATCTGGGCCAATTTCTTTAGAACAAGCGTTTTTAATGATTTTGAATATTTTTTAAAAAATAGTTGGTTTTGTTTTGTCAATTCCAACAAGCAATGACTTTTACGAGACAAGTTTTAGCCCGTTGAATAATTTATGAAATTATGAAATTCATGGATTCGATCCAGTCTGAACTGTAAACTCAATCAATTTTGAAGACTTGCTGAGAAATTTTATCAGTTTTGCAAAGCAGTGACGGAGAAATATTTATGAAAATGACAAAATCTAGTAATAAATATTTTAAAAGTAGATGATTAAGATCTATTTTGATTGATGTTGATTTTGATTTAGCAAAAGATAGATGCTATTTTTTTTTATTTGTTGATAAAACCTGATGTTGATTTTCTGACTAATTTTAATTAATGAGCCTAACAGAAGTGTTCAGTTTTGGTTTAATATTTTTGAGATTTTGATTGATAATACCCGATGTTGATTTTGTACCAAAGTAAAAAATTCCTAACGAGGTGGTCAATTTTTGTTTTAAGTTTATTATTTTTCCTTTTAATTCATAATACCTGATGTTGACTTTCTTCCATAGTTTAATTAATAAAGTTAAAAGAGGTGCTATATATACGTTAGATAGCATATTTACCTAAAATAGAATTTTTTTATAGATTTGCATTTTTGTTCACTCTTTAAACATACCGCTAAAATACTTTTTAGACCCAGAAATGTCCCGGAAATTATAAGCCTGTATCTGGCACTCCACAGTTAAATATTTCGCTTGAATTGGATACGCTTCTTATTCCATACCAACAGAAGAATTGAGCTCCAAAATTATTTCACAGCCAGTTTTGTTATATCACTTACGAATTTATTAAGATAAGAAATTGAAAAAAAGAATCTACCACTTTTGGATTGCCTTTACAAAGCGCTATGCTAAAAACTTATTATTATAGATTGGTGCCTTTAAAAAGCAATTTGTTAACGCCAAGGGAACTGCCTTGACAGTAGCGGCTCTAGGATGTTTCCAAGCCGGGGAAAAACTGAGATTGCCGCCTCTTCAAACATTGTTGCCAGCCAGACCCCGAGAATCGCCTCCTTGATTGTTGGCCAAACGCATTGATGTCGCCACTTTAACTGTTTGCCAAACGCATTGTTGGACACGATTTTATCGCCCAGAGCAAGTACCCCGGTTTGCTCCCACACCTCGCCCTAAATCCTGCATTCCACCTAGAATCTCAGCTTTATAAAATTGTATTATGGTAAAGCGTTACCCATTTGCGAAGCAATATCAAAGAAGGGGAAATTTTCAATTAATGTAGGGACTTCTCCATTCATAATAGAAGAAACAACGGGAAAAAACATAAGTTCATGCTCTTGAAAAGTATGTCCAATAATGTTTCTGACATGAGTTTTGGTGCAAAATTTTACTTCATTCACCACCTTAGTTAGGAATTTTTTTGGATCTGAAACTCTTTTAAATAACTGACGTTCTCCATAATTCTATGCTACATCCAGTTGTCCTAGAAAATGGTAATTTGGTACACATACTTGGTTTCATCCCCATAGTATAAGAAAAGTTCCTGTGTGTTTTCAATGCCAATCTAAAAGCTGAAACGTCTTAGAGAAAATTTGTAGGTTAATTGCTTTCTTCTTGATGAGGCTATATGCCTTGAATTTCAGTTTTGCACAAAGATCAGGAGCATAAAAAACACAATTAATTTTACTTTGTTACTACATTTAATTTGGAAGTTATTGGTAGTCCTACACCGATGGTAACAATGCAGACACGGCGAGGGTCGCACAGAACGAATCGGACTCGAGCCCGTTGTTTTACATGAGCGTGCGTTGTCGAGGAAAGTATTTTGATATGAAAATTGGATGTAAGCAGGAAAATTGATAAATTCGGATACACAATCTTTGCTAAGGTGCAAACATTTGGTCCAAAAAAGTAAGAAGACTCAGAATAAGCTATCAACCTACAAAAAGAAATTAAATTCCACATAAAACAATACTTGTAAAAAAAGTGACTTGGTCATTATGCAAACTCTGATAATAGAACATCAACCTAAACAAATGCCTCTACAATGTTGTATTATTGAGCTTTTAAACTCACAAAAGCCAAGATTTCCCTAGATGCTCTTTCTGGATTCACAAGTCTTCGAGTAAATCATAAACATTCTGCCTTTCCTTTTAGTAGTAGTATAATGGCTAAATCACAATAAAAAAAAAAAAAAAAAAAAAAATATTTATCCGTAACGTCATGAAAAACTATTTTTTTTTTTCAGAAAATCAAAACTTGATTCAGAAAAATATCTCACAACTCTTCATCATTAAATAGCCACAAGACTTGGCCCTTTTTTAAAATGATTTTTTTTTGTAACATTGTTTTTATATAATAGGGTCGATATATCGATACTTTTTCTTCGATATATCGAATCCGATATAAATATTTTTTTAAATTTCGATATATCGAAAATCCGATATTTTTAAAAATATCAACAGCCCTATATCCCAATACAGTCACGTGACTAATTCATTAATTACACAAATGTTTCAAATCAATTGAACATGATTTGTTCCTGGGAATAATCCAGTAAATATAAAACTATTTTTTGAACCAGTTACTAATAACTCAAAAGTAATCGAAAATTCAACAGCCAGTACTTTATTCAAATAACTCGCAGTTGTGACTGCGAGAAAGATAGAAACAAACAGATTCTCTTCTGAGGTGCACTGCAAACATTAGCAACTTTCTATTCTGTTCAAAACAGCTGTAAAGGATCCTTGAATTAACGTTAGATTTCCTTTAGCAGTGTGCCGTTTGTTTATTATAGTAGAGTTTTTTGTATATAATATTTCACATCTCTGTCGCAGGACAATCTTCTCTTTGCTACATGCCATAACATTAAACCACTTGTAAAAATACTTGAAGTAAAATTTACCAGCAAATAAATACTATGTACCGTACCTCAGTTACAAATAAATGGACGCTGATACTTGACTATATTTATTGGACCAACAATGAATCGATATGTACTGTAAGTGACCGCTGCACCAGAAATTTAAACGCATAAATCTTTTGACGCTCTCCAGCGTTTTTATATTCGCAGTACACATCATTCGCTAAGTACATGTGAGTTATCAGTGATGTTATAACATTCCCAAATCCTGTTCTTTTCGCTGCTCGCAGTTTTCTTTCTTCTTATGCACCAACTTACCCAACGTTTTTGGGTCGTCTTCCATTCACGAGTTTTACCATCACACTTCTCGACCCTTGCGCTCAGGAATTCTACTATCAAGTTTTTGTCTGCTTGTCATTTGCTTCTATTTTAACGTATTGCTTTTGATTGTCTTCACACGTTGGGATTTTTTTTTGCTTTATTTTTGCCCTTTATGAAAAAATGCGGTTATGTGTTTCTCGACTGGTTTGATGCAATCCTCCATCCGTTTCTATCTTGCGCTAACGTCTATCTCCACATACCCCTTACAATGAACTTCCTCAACTATCTGCTTCATATATTATAATCTCTTTCTTACTTTGCAGTTCTCACCTTTGATTGTTCCCTCCATTGACAAGTTAATCAATCCTGCATATCTCAAAATATGACACACCATCTTGTCTTCTTTCTGTAAGACTCTTCCACAAACTTATTTCCTAACCCATCATTTCAAAAACTTGTTCATTTCGTTCTTTAACTGTCCACTTAATTTTCAGCATCCTTCTATATCACCACATTTCAAATACTTCAAATTTCCTTCAGTAATCAAAGTATAGTACATATATATACTACGTCATACAGACATACATATATATCAGTTATATATACAGGGGTTGCAGGTCATTTTGAGCGGCAAAGTAGGTAAAACCCAACTTTTAGGAAAAGTGTGAAATTTGGCTGATTTTCGAAGAACTGTAGCTTGCTTAGTTTTGACTTCAGAAAAAAGTTTGTACTACGAAAGCTGTAGGAAATATGTCCTCTTTCAAATTGGAAATAGAGTATTTATTGCTAGGACTCATCACGAAGGAGTTCATAATTTTTGGCTACAGAAAATTGTGCTGATGGTGTTGGAGGTCGAAAACTTGTTTTCTGCATACTCTCACCAATATATACAAGATAAGAAAAAAAAAATCTTCTACGTGATATAATGCAAGTGGAAGCTACTCCGCTACTGGACTATCTTTGGGGTATTCCTAAATTCCAAGTCTCGCTGCCATAAATTGTTGTGCTCTATACAAACAGACTTTTTAATGGTTCTTTCTGAGTCCTAGGTTCAAATATTAACCTAAAAGATTTCTGCTTTCCATGAAGGCTCTTTTTGCTAGTGCTATTCTGCTTTTAACATCACTCCTGCTTCAGCCATCGGTGTAATGTTAGTTCCTAAATAGCGAAATTCGCGAACTACTTCTAACGCATACGACCCTAAATTGTTTTTATAAACTCGCTTTCGGGTTTTTCTGTCAGAGTGGAATTTTGTAATTGACTTTAAACTAACTTTTCCATGAGCTAGAGAATTGCTGTATATTTCGTACTGCTTAGGGTAAAAAGGAAATTATGCATGCAAGGTCAAGAGTAACTCGCCAAGTTTTATTAGAAAAAATAAGTACACGTCTACGTGAGATCCTCTCGTTGCGCGAGGAACATCTAACCTGAATTAAAGTTCCTGCCAGGTCTTCTGTAGTATCTCGGGCGTCACGGAAGAGACGGCATCCCGTATGCGGCCGCGAAGCTCTTGAAGATCACGCGGCAAGATTTTGCGGCCTGTATAGACTTTGTCCTTCACATATTCCTACAAGAAGAAGACTAGAGGGGTAATATCCTGTGATCGAGGTGGCCAAATTGTCGGTACACAACGCCCAATCCAGCACCCGGGAAATTGGGTGCCGAGAAATTCTCGAACGATCAGGCTCCAATACGGAGGGGTGCCGTCCTGTTGAAGGATGACGTTCGGCTGCAAATGCATTAACTGAGGCACAACAAATTGTTCTTGAATCACTGAATTTGTTTCCGCGTACCACCAAATAAATTGTGCTCGCTCTTGCAGTGACGGCATTTTTAGTTAAGCTTCTGCAGCGTCACCTACAACCACTTGCGCGGGTTTTCATAAATAGTCAACAGAGCGTCCACAATTTCTCTACATATTGCAATGAATTTTACCAACTTACTTTCATTCGTTGATTTTTGGCAGCCAAATGAAAGGTGTCAGATTAATGATGGTCACACTGTAGTTACCAAAGCCTAAACTTACAAAGTGTGAAAACATCCTGAAAAAGTATTCATCAGTTTTAAATGGTGACAATGTAACTGCCGATAGGAACTGGACATTAAATAGGTTACCCGTCTATTACCACAGATTAGTAACCTTGATCACATCTCAAATGAGACATGACAGCGGGTAGATGAGTATATATCGAGACATATCATATGAATGAGGCAATGATGGGACAAGAGGCCCGAGCGTGATGGGTGAGTGGTTAACGCCCTGGCCTCGCATTCGGAAGGACGCAACTTCGAATCCCCGTCCGGGCATCCAGATTTGGTTTTTTCATGGTTTCGCCATATCACTCCAGGCGAATGCCGGGATGCGTCATGACCAAATTCCTTCCCGTTCCTGGACCCCAGTCCCATCTAGTCTCTAACGACGTCGGTTTGTTGACTAAAGTTAATAGTGGGACACAATAATCTTCGAACTGTTAGAAGAGCAAATAAGTCCCTTTCTCGCGGCGTGGAGAACAAGTGATCTATATCTATACTTTATCTGCTACTATTGCTTTCATTTCTGTTACATTTCATCACTTTTCTCTTGCTTTGGCTTATATTAAATCCAGAGTGTTCCTTCACTGTTGGTTCATGCCAATCAGTACCTTTTCAGGATCTTTAGTCTGTTCTGCTAACAGGAGAATGTCATCAGTGAATAGACCCATACTGATTTTTTTTATCCTTGAAGATTTATGCCACATTTAAATTTTTCTTTTTGTTCCTTTATTGCTTCCTCTAAATAAAAGTTGAATATTGTCGATGGCATACTACAACCTTGTCTCACACCCTTTTCTGCTGATTCATGTCTCTCATGGTTCTCCACTTTTATAATAGCCACTGAATTTTTTATGTATACTATAAATTATATTTCTATCTCGATATTTTAGACCCGATTTCTTAAAATTTTGAAGCTAGCACAACAGCATTTAAGGTTTCCTCCTTATTTATATATTAAAACGCAATTATATTTTACTATTTCCAGTATCGGATCAGTACTACAGGATCTTTATTTATCCTCTATATCCAATACTGGTATTAAAACCATGGCTGAAAGTAAATTCTATTTTAAAGTAAATCAATTATTTTTTTCAAATATCAACTCAAATAGTTTATTACACTTTTGCAATAACAATTACTATCCACTTATCTTTTGGAATCCTCTTTACATACATTATTCTATCTGAACACAATATTTACAGTCCATTTGTACAATTACATGTCTCCTTTGCCTCTGGCTAATACTTTCTAATATCATGTATATTATTTCTATAAGGCATTTTTTTTTTTTAAACAAGCCATTATCTCCCTACATTCCTAACTGAAATCGATAAATTAGGTATCACTTTAAATATTAAGGTATCCCCTTTGATGATATATTTTAATTTTTTTTTTTTTTTAATTCGACCTTTAAAAAGCAAACATGTCAATATTTCTGAAATGGTTTTTTTTTTTCTGTCACGAGCCATTTATCTCCCTGGATACCTAACTGAAGTAGTTAAAGGAAGTATCATTTTAAACATTAAGATCTCCGCTTTAGTGACATCATATATTCAGACAGGAATTTTTCGGAATTCGACAAGAGCAAAAGTATCAACGCGTTTTTGTGTCACTAGCCTTTTATCTCCTTGATAACTAATCGATATAGATAAATGAGATATCATTTTCAAGATTAAGGTCTCCGCCGTGGTCACATCATATGTCAAGAAAGAAATTTTTTGCATTACTATCTTTAAAGAGCAAAATTATGATTATTTTCACAACTTTTTTTTCCACGAGCTATTTATCTCCCTTGATATCTAGCCGAAATCAAGAAATAATGTATTACTGTAGATAATAAGGTCTCCGCTATGTTTTAAGAAAGGATTGTTTCGGAATTCGACCCTTAAAAGGCAAAAGTATCAATATTTCTAAATCAGATTTTTGTGCCACGAGTCATTTATCTCCTTTGATAACTAACCGATATAAATTAATGAGCTACCATATTAAAGATTAAAGTCTCTGCTTTCGTAACATGACATATTAAGAAGGATATTTCAGGATTTCGACCCTTCAAGGGCAAAAGTATTATTATTTTGATAAAGAGGGTTTTAGTCTCCGACACCTAACCTAAATCGATACACGAGTTATTATTTTAAAGATTATGGTCTCGATTAAGGCAATGTTAGAAATTAAGAACGCAATTTTTCTGAATTCGACTCTTAAAGGGCAAAAGATATAACTGTGAATGTCGCGCGTATGAGACAGTTCACAGCTTAGACTCTAGATAGCAGCACATATCACAGAGATATTAATAAACTGCTTCACTGGCGTCGACTTTAGTTTCGTACCTGTTACACTGAACAAATAAACAATTGAAACAAATGAGGGGGTCCTTCTTTCATCCTATTACAAACCCTCAACCTTTCTATTCGTTGTATCCGCGAAATTTCGCATGGGTCACCTAGTACCAAATTATTCTTATAATTATAATTTTCACAATTTGTGAAGTCGTGTACGTCACAAGCGTTAAGCAATTGAATAGCTTTGCCAGAAAGTTGTCGCGTTGTTTGGCGCCGCTCTGTTGTTGCGGCTGGTAGTAGCCGAGTAGAGCCGAAGATAGCCGAGCCTAGCCGAGCATAGCCGAGTATAGCCGAGAAGAGCCGAGTGCAGCCGAGTATAATAGCCGAGCCTACGAGCCTAGCCGAGCAGAGTGTGGTTTGAGACACTACACGCGCTCACCCGAAGCGCCGCTCCTAATCCAGAGGCTGCTGAATTATGCAGCCGCGATCAAAGTGCTTCCAAACTAATTTGGAGCATTAAACTCCACTTGCTGTTTGTCTGACGATAATCATCCCGGCCTGGGCCAGGGAGATCCGCAAAAAGGCCGCCGAGTTATGGGCTGCCAAAACTTACGCACTCGACGCTTACGCTTCCAACCACCAGTAATAAGAACGCACAGCTACAGTAACTACTAAAGATAAAGTATGTTTTCACACATTAATGCGAGAAAAGAATCACATAAGAGTTTTGGTAACGGTAAAATAAGAACGAGGTAAGAAGGAATTGTGCTATTCGTTTGAAATTTGACACACGCCTTCCTCAGGTCAAATGTTTTGAGAGAAAAATGTACGTTAAAGCGAAATGGAATGTACCTTAAACGTGGTGACACACGAAAATTAGGAAACGATGCATTTCAACAGTAAGAAACCCCGCCATATGCAGTAAAATTGTTCTTGTCAAAGATAACAATCTATAGCAACGAATCTAAAATCAAAATTCCTCACATCTTCTGTTGTAACAAAGTACGTTTTTTTTTTTAATTCTGGTCCAGGCTGCATTACAACCTAACCACCACGCCAGTATACTGCCTTCCCCCCCCCCCCCCAAAAAAAAACAAACAAAAAAACGCGAGCTTAATTTTTCAATGAAAACTAAATTCCTCACTTCATTGTTGTAACAGTTTACTTATTTTTCAATCAGATCCAGCTGGCTTTTTATCACGAAAACGTGACAGAGATATTACATTCATTGCAGTAGTGTGTTGGTACTATCTTTGGCGTGAATAATTTTAATGTAAATGAGGGGTTCGATTGTTTAAGTTGCATCGTTTGGTAAGATTCGTGGGGTACCACGTCTAACGTACGTTTCATTTCGCTTTCACGTACAGTTTTTAGCAAAAGGTATGCCCTGAGGAACGTGTGTGACAAATCTCAAACGAATGGCACAATTCCTTCACACCTCGTTGTTATTTTACCACTTCCAGAGTTTTAATAATTTCTTGGGAGATCAGGTAAAAATATTAATATTTCCAACCTACTGCAAACAAAAACGAAAAGAGGACGATTTGAATTCGATCCCCCCCCCCCCTCTTTTCATAAATGTACGTTCACCGAATGCTGCTAAACAACGTTATCGAAAACTGTTAAAACATCTAAGAGGCAAAAGAGCATTGGTTAAATTCTACTGTAATCACATTTAGTCAAATACTTTTGTATACATGAGACCAAAGGCAAAGACATATGTAATTTATTTAATTGATTTCAAGAAGGCGTTTGATTCTATTGATAGAGAATCTCTAACATCAACATAACATAATAAAAGCCAGTATTACGAACATGTTTTCAAAAGTTCAATTCCTAACAGTTTTGAAATAAAAAGAGGGGTAAGACAAGGGGATGAACTTTCACCGTTATTGTTTAATAGTGCAATTGAGAAAGTAATAAGAGGATAGAACAAAATTATAAAAAGTGGAATAAGACTAGGTTGCAAAAAGAAGAATCTGAAAACTAACTGCATTGCCTTTGCGGATGACACGGTCCTGTTGACTAAAACAATGCAGGAAGCAAAAGAACAAATTCTTGAATTAGAGGAAAAAGCAGCTAAAATAGGTCTTTCAATTTCCTTTAAAATAACTAAACTCATGACAAACAACAAAATAAATATTTAAAAGTTCAAGAACAAAAAATAGAAATAGTAAAAGATTTTAAATATCTGAGGGAATGGATTAATTGGAATGCAACAGAACACAAGGCAATAGGATCCAGAAAAAATAAACTTTAATTGGCCTTCCAACTGATAAGAGAGGTATATAACAAGAAATCTCTTTCGTGGTGGTTCAAAATTAAGCATTACAAAACAATGGTAAAGCCGGAAGCATTGTACACAGCAGAAACTCTAACCATGAATCGCATAGGGCAGATAGAACAACTAGAATTAAAAGAAAGAAAATTTTAAGGAAAACAAAATTTCAAGATAACAAAATAGTATGCTTCAAGAATGAAACTCTCCACAAAAAAAAAAAAAAAAAAAAAAAAAAAAAAAAAAAAAAACCAACAACTTTCAGATACTATGCCAAAAAGGAGACTTAATTTCTACGGACATCTTCTCAGAATAAACTATGGTAGGCTACTCAAGCAAATTTTTTCCATAAGCGCTAAACGAAGCCTAATAGGTTCGCAAAAGTTGAAAAAGACCTAAGAGAATTAAAAATTACGGAAAAGTCATTACTTGATAGATCAAGGCAGATAAGATTTAAAGATGAAAGGATAAGGTTGCAACAAAAATCTAATTTTTAAGTCGAAACCCAACATCTGGGAAGAGGAGAGAAGAAGGAGGTCCGAGAGAATGAAGAAATACTGGGCGCAAAGGAAGGAGCAACATGCAGAGATGTAACTGATTCATCGTACCCCAGAGAGGGTGAAACGAAGAAGACTAATTGACTATTTTTATTCACGCACACAGATCACTAAGAAAATATTCGACTGATAACAGTGTTTCGTGAAAACATTTCAAAATAAAGAAGAGAATATCTGAAATAAGTATATTAGCAAAAGTCTAAAAATACTTGAACTCTCGGAGAATACAAACCGACTTCGAAAACACTGCGCAAGAATCTCTTTACAAAACCGGTACAATGTAAAACGAAACTTTTAGCAGTTGGTAGTATGTAAGATATAATTTAAATTCCATATTTTTTAGTGTCGTATTTTCATCATTAATATTAATACGTTCTATCATTTATTTGGTATTCACTATGGATACAAACAAATATATTCTCTTCCGTGTTAATTTGTAAGATGTCTTTTTGTTCATTAGTTCACTATGTTTTCTCTAACACAATGCCCATGACGTTTCGGCGATGAATTTTCCAGAGACCCTCCTACCGCTGAACCGGGACTACCAACATTACTCTCTGGTTTCACAGAGATCGCACTGCTTCTTAAAATGAAATATCTGTTATACCAAAGTCATGAACATTCAACTAAACGTAGCAGTCTGATATTAGATGTTACCTCACTCCGGGTTCACGTAAACTAGGGGTGGCCAACCCAAATGATCCTGCGGGCCACTTTGGAAATGCATCATAACTCCGCGGATCGCATATAAAATTATATATTTTCGTATTAGATTTAGACCCACTATAGGCTTTTTTTTTTTTTGAGTGAAAAATTGAAACATATTGGTTATTATTTTTGTGTTTACTATTATTCTTACATGTAAACATAAATAATTTAATAGTAATTATACTAGCAAAATGTGTGCAAATATTCCCAAGAAGTGCAGCGCTGGTTCTCCCTGCACAACATCCAACCTGAAGATGGCGGCAGAGTCAGCCGCCGAAAGCTCGTTGCCGCATTTCAACAACATACGGCGGAAAACCCGTGAAGACTACATTTTATTCTCAAGAATATTATTTTAAAATCAAACTTATTTTTTTTTCATTATTTCGACAGTTAATTTTTGAATATATGGACGCACAAATATATATATTTTTTTATACATTGGTTTTCACTACTTTTTCCATTATAAAATAAATATATTTTGTAAAAGTATGATGAATCTCGCGGGCCTAAACCATAACTCGAACGACAATTTTAAGGGAATTTTAACTGTCCTAATCTGGTCTGCGAATATGAAGTAACTGAGAACTTTTAGCAGATGTGAGTATACATTTATAAGTAAATTCTCTTTTCCCGGTAGAAGATGATTGCGCAGCCGAGAAGATACTCTCTCGCCTGGTAACTAAGAGAATATTTAATAATTATTATACGGTGAATAAAAAATTACATCGGAACTGCTCGCACAAGTTGACAAAGGCCTATATACTAATTATCACACGACAACTAGCCAAAGTCTCTCTCTCTACAGTCTGGCTTGCATCTACCAGAGTCATCCAGAAAGTGGATCCCGTTTAAAAATTAAAGTACTTCGAGTAAAGAATTTTAAAGTCATCATTACCATGATCATTCTCCAGCTCCAGTCTCCCGGGTGCTTGTTACGAGCTCTCTCCACTTCTTCCTGTACATCAATAGTTGTTGTTCATGAACAGTCTTCCAGTCAAGCCCGAAGTCTTCCAGATCCTTCTTGATTTGGTCTGTCCATTTCTTTTTTGAACCTTCCCACACGTCTTTTACCTTGGATGTTCATATTAAGATAGGCCTTTGCTCTTCGTTCTTCCTCCATCCTTTGTCCATACCACCTCAGGCAAGAACGCTGTAAGGATTTCGCCACACTGATGTTTACACCGGCCTCTGCACGATTGATTCCATTCCTCACTTTGTCCTTTCGCGTTCTCTGAAGCATGGTACGCAAAAACTTCATCTAAGAGGCTTGAAGTCTACTGTTGTCTCTTCTGGACAGGATACATGTTCTCACTGCATAAGTCAGCATTCAGATGAAATAGGTTTTGAATAGTGTATGTTTACCCTTTCTGGGAACTTTGTTGTCCCACAATAGAGTTCTCACCTGGTTATAGAAGACTTCTGCATTATTATTCCTGTTTGTAATTTCACTTTTACTGGTGTTATCTTTCCTGGAGTACTGCCAAGATATTTGAATTGGTCGACATTTTGTAGTTGTTGGTTGTTTAGGTAAATCTTCACATTGGAAGTCCCTGTACTTGTTGCCATGATCGCCGTCTTACTCTGGCTGATTTTCAGTCCATACTCCTCAAACAACTTGTTCCAAGCCTCCAGCTTCTCCTTCACCTTTTCTGCACTTTCACCACAAAAGAAACGCTTTATTTTACGCCCGTGTTCTCACAAGTCACATCTTCGCAGAACTAAAGTAAAAATGCTAAACAGAAATAATCAGAATTATGTAAGTAGAATTTTTAAAGCTGAATGCGATTCGTCATGCCTTACGCTGCAGCAAAAGTTTCAGTTGTCATCCTGGTCCCGCATTAGGGAGGACGCCGGTTCGAATCCCCGTCCGGGCATCCAGATCTGAGTTTCCCATGGTTTCTCCAATGCCTGGATGCTTCGTTCAAAAGGCCATGGCCGAATTCCTTGTCCCCCGTCCTATTTCGCCTCTAATGGCCTCGATTTAAACGAGTCGTAAAGCAAAAAAAAAAAAAAAATGAAAGCAAAGGAAATTAAAAATAATTATCATCGATCTTATATCAAACCACATAAGTTTACTTTTAATCAACGTAAATTTCTGTTATGAAGCAGAAATAAATGAATTAATCAACCTTTCGTTAAAATAAAATCAAAATCCAAACAATTAATAATTTTTTTCCCGAGGATACATATAACTTAATTTTTCATAATTTCAATATTTATTATCGTTACTGTGATTATTAATAAACAACTAGTATGAGTCCCTGACTGTTTTTTGCGTATCGTCAAGAGTCCGGAATAGTTACAGTTTTTAAGGTCAAAGATTTTGACAGGTTGGCGTGATATATCCAAATAACAACTTTATCTCTGTTTCACCCTTAGGATAAATAAAATCTCTGGAGTTTTTAAAACTCAGGTGTATTAACAGACGTATAAAACACAGACGGGGATGATCGCACTATCGTATACTTGACTTGTATTTGACCCTAAAAGTTCACTCTGCAAAATTTGAAAAATTTCTCTTTAAAGGGAGCTCGCAATTCCTACAATATCATCACGTTATATATATATATATATATATATATATATATATATATAATGGCCAGAGAACTTAATACAGATACAAGTTGAGCAACTCCGAAGTAATGAATTGCCAGAGTACTCGATTCTGTAACTTATTCAGTCTGGTGTCCACTTTAAACAACCTACTAACTCACGTACGGCGAACATGAATAAAGGCCATTAACGAAAGTGATCAGTAAAATACGTTAAAAGCAAATAAACCGTATAAACTTTGGTCAAGCGGCAACATAAGCGAAAGTTTTAATTAAATTGAAATGTAGCCTAGGGCGGAATGACAACTTGCTTCCGTGATTACAGCTGAGAACATGAGTAATTTAACTTTTATAAAGTTTTTTATATTGCTTTCAATACCGACTAGTTACTAAGAAGTAGTACCACGTTTTTTTCGTTAGTAAAGATTATCGATTTTTTAACTATGAAATGCTGCGAAAAGCAGAGTTTATTAATTACGGCAATTAATTTTGTAGTAGTTGCTTAGCTATTAAATTGTGGAAACGACCCCGAATTTCTTTTAATGTTATATCTGGCCGCTATTAATTTGGAAGCGACGGCTGGCGCGCAACGTCACCCTTCTCCAGCCAATAGCTGTCGAGGTTAGTGAGTGAGCTTAGAAAAGTATGCAGGGTGAGTCAAAAATGACTTTGCATCTTTGGAATGAGATATAAATTAATTGAAATAACTTATAGAATCGGTAGATGTGTCGTTTCGTAGCAAACAACCTCAAGTTTGATGCACGTAGTGCATTAGTACACCATATCGCCACCAGGAGCGCCAGCGTAGTGCACTGTTAAAATGGCTACTTTTACTGGTGCAGAACGTGCTCGCTGTGTGTTTTGGTTTCATCACACGAACTCTTCAACAACTGTTCGGCGTAAATTTCGCACCGAATACGCTAAAGAATCTCCAAGCGGTAAGAAAGTGCACCACCTCATTTCCTCACGGAAGTTCCAGGTTTTCTCGATAATCACTTCCCAGGTCGGTGGATTGGCCGTGAAGGGCCAATCACATGGCCACCTCACTCCCCAGACTTGACACCACTGGACTTCTTTCTCTGGAGTTTCGTCAAAGATCGTGTCTATGTTCTGTCTATACCAAACAATTTGACCGACCTGAAAAATCAAATCTACGCTGCCGATGCACAAGTTACGGCAGATTTGCTTCAACGAGTGTGGGAAGAAATTGATTACTGGTGTGATGTTGGCCGCATGACAAATATTAGTCACATCGAACCAAAATGACAAATGACACTTTTATGTGAAACTTGAGGTTGTTTGGTACATAATGACTCATCTACCGATTGTGTAAGTTATCTCGATAAAAAAAATTTGTATCATTCCAAAGTTGTGTTTGACCCTCACTGTATAGTAGATACGCCTATACCATAACACATTTTTAAAAATATTATTATTATTTAATTTAATTGCATTGGAGCACACGTTCCGGTGGCAATTTCCCTACACACCCAACTTCCCCCTTTCCTCCACCCACCTACATTTGCCCTCTACAAATTTTAACTTTAAATTCTTTTAACGTTTTCGGTAAGTTATTCATCATTCCCCTTGGTAATTCATTCCAATCCCTGACACCCTTACCGAAAAAAAAAATTTTCCCACACCCTTGTGCCTGAAATCGAGTACCAGCTTGTGGTCACGGTCATCTTTTCCCTTCCATGAACTACTTTTCATACCTACTGCAGTATCATTACATGCCTCATCGCCAGTATACGCCCTGTACACTCCCATGACCCTCCTCATCCTCATCCTGTCTCGCAATCAATCCCATTCCAGCTCCTTTATCATATCCGTCACTTATTGCGTTCTGCGATAATTTCCAGAAACAAATCTAGCAGCTCTTCTTTGCACCCTCTCCAATTCCTGTACTCGATTTCAGGCACAAGGGTGTGGGAAGATTCTCTTTTTTAGGTAAGGGTGTCAGGGATTGGAATGAGTTACCAAGAGAAATGATGAATAATTTACCGAAAACTTTGAAAGAATTTAAAGATAAAATTTGTAGAGGGCAAATGTAGGTAGGTGCAGGATAGGGGGAGGATGGGTGTGTAGGGAAATTGCCACCGGAGCCTGTGCTCCATTGCAATTAAATTAAATTAAATTAAAATTTGGGTTCCATACTACACTACCATATTCGAGCAATGGTCTAACCAAAGTTTTATAACCCAATTCCTTTACTTCTCTCGTGCATCCCCTCATCATTCTCTCCAACAAGTGCAGAACTTTGAAACCTTTTCCTACCACCTGTCCAATGTGTCCTGCGCAGTTAAGCTTGTTATCAAATGTAATGCCAAGATATTTACATTTCATGTCTTCAGCAAGCAATTCTTTCCCCACCTTATATTCATAATTAACCTTTTTTTTTATTATTTGTGTATCTAATAAGCTGACTTTTCTTTGCATTTATCTTCATTCCATGTTTACCAACCCAACTAGATAGACTGCTATACTGTAGTCGTATTACTGAGTGGATTTGCCGGTGTCGATCTTGCTCGAGCTGGAATTGGCTGGCCAGCGAGCCACCACTCCGTGCAGACGAGTTGCCGGCCGCTCTCTGGTCGGTCCTGCGCTCTTCATTTTTTTTTTAACGCGGACTTTATTGTTGGTCCGCCGCCGCAAAGTGCTTCAGCCCTCTCATTACCGCCGTGCGCCGCCCACAAGTCACGTGCTATAAAGCGACGCCATTAAAATAACTCACGCCGTCCCGGCGCAGATGCGGACTTAATTTAGTGCGGCTGGGAACAGCGTCTTTTCTACTCGTAATTACGTCCAGAACGTTCTGTTTAGACGCGCCTGCAACCAATCGAGGCTGGCGGGAGGTAACTGCTTCCGGTACTCGTCGCAATGTTCGATTCATAGCTAGAAATTTGAAAAAGATAGAGATAGAGGGCCACCATCATCATCATCATCATCATCCCAGAGCATTTGCTGCTTATACTTCTTAAGCAGTTTATAGAGAAGGTTTTGTCTGTTGACATTTCCTTCAAGCTTTACAAGATTCGTGTCTTTTCATTTGGTATGTCTTATTAGTTGCTCAGGTCGGTTTAGTTGTTTGTCAGGATTGACAGAGGTCTCTTGTGCTTGTCGTGCATTGAGTTGTATTGTCCTAAGTTGGCGATTAAGGGGTTGATGGAGTTTCTGGAAGCTCGATAGAAAGATCGTGTGATCTGCGCGATCCTTTCTTCGAGCATCGGAATACCTGCGGCCTCATGCAAGTCGGCTGTGGGAAACCGGGGAGGCACATGAAGTGCTCGCTGAAGCGCGCGGTTTTGCATGGTCTGCAGCCTTTTCATCGCTGACCTGGAGGCATAGCCTCATACGGGACACGTGTACTCAATTACCGGTCTTATCAGTCTACAATATACGCTTACTCCGGTGCTGGCTGCCAGTGCGCTGTCCGTATTTAGTATAGGGTACAGCTCCCTCAGCCTCGTTGCGGCTTTGAGTCGGGTCTCCTCAATGTGACGCTTCCATGTGAGCCTGGAGTCGAGCGTCACAACGAGGTATTTTACAGTGGTTGACCACTCGATGTCCTCTCTGTAGAGTCGTAGTTTAATTGTCTGGTTGCGCTGGCGATCACGTTTCCCCAGACGTCTCATCAGCATTATTGCTTGGATCTTGGTCTAGTTTATGGTGATTCTCCACCGCCTGGTTCAGGCTTCAGTTTGTTGGAGTACTTCTTGTAGGCGCCGAATGGCAGCAGCTTTACATCTGTGCGCGGTGAAGAAGGCCGTGTCATCCGCGTATAGGGCTGTACGAACCGTTGCTGGGGCAGGGATGTCAGCAGTATACAGTTTGTAGAGTACTGGCCCTAGTACTGACCCTTACGGCACACCCGCTTTGATTGGGCGGCGAGAAGATATTTCAGTCCCAATTCTCACTCTGAAGGATCTTCCGGTGACGTAACTTTTAATTAGCTTCAGAAGCGGGACGGGGAGTCCCTGATTGTAAAGCTTATAAAGTAGTCCGCTGTGCCAAACAGAGTCAAATGCTCGAGCCACATCCACTAGGACTATCGGACAGTAGCTCCGGTGGTTGAATGCAGTCATGGATGCATCCACATTTTAATTGCTGTCGTGTCGTTTGGGATCCGTATCGCAAGGGATTGGTCGACTATACAGAGAAGAGCCGCTCGATTGGAGACTACTTGTCACAGCTTTACTAAAACGTCACAAAATTCATACATAGATAGCTTTGAGATTTTCAGGGAGACAGACGACGTAATTTTCGATTAAATTTATTGGTAAACATGCAAATTACACCTTACTTTTACAACTGAGACGAAATACTCCTTCCACTGAAGTTATTTGCGTCACATTGACAGGAGACATAAGATTACAGAAATAAGATGCCGTACTGAAGCTAATACGTATTCATTCTCCCCTCATACCATTCGGGATTGGACAGTACAGATATATATATATACATAAATGATTGGCTAATTGGTTTTAAAATAATGTAAAAATTTGGTGTATTAATAACAGATAGAAATAAATGTAAATAAAATATGTTTCGTCAATTATAAGGGACGCCTGCTACAAGGGAACAAGTATTTACCCAACACCCGTAACTATGTTGTGTGACACTTCTTTTACCTTTGTTGTTGCAGGAGTGGAACGACTACAAGCTCAAGTGGAACCCGGACGACTACGGTGGCGTGGACACCCTGCACGTCCCCTCGGAGCACATCTGGCTGCCGGACATCGTCCTCTACAACAAGTGAGTCTCAAGGATCAGTACTGGTACCCACCTTATAAGCAAAACATTATCCTCTACAACAAGTGAGTCTCAAGGATCAGTACTGGTACCCACCTTATAAACAAGACATCATCCTCTACAACAAGTTAGTCTCAAGGATCAGTACTGGTACCCACCTTATAAGCAAGACATCGTCCTCTACAACATGTGAGTCTCAAGTATCAGTACTGGTACCCACCTTATAAGCAATACATTATCTTCTACAACAAGTGAGTCTCAAGGATCAGTACTGGTACCCACCTCATAAGCCAGACATCGTCCTCTACAACAAATGAGTCCCAAGGATCAGTACTGGTACCCACCATATACGCCAGACATCGTCATCTACAACAAATGAGTCCCAAGTATCAGTACTGGTACCCACCTTATAAGCAAGACAATATCCTCTTCAACAAGTGAGTCCCATTGATCAGTACTGGTACCCACCTTATGAACAACACATTATCCTCTTCGACAAGTGAGTCCCAAGGATCAGTACTGTTACCCACCTTATAAACCAGACATTATCCTCTACAACAAGTGAGTCCCAAGGATCAGTACTGGTACCTACCTTATAAGCAAGACATTATCCTCTAAAACAATTGAGTCCCAAGGATCAGTACTGGTACACACCTTATAAGCAAGACATTATCAACTACAAGAAGTGAGTCCCAAGGATCAGTACTGGTACCTACCTTATAAGCAAGACATTATCATCTACAACAAGTGAGTCCCAAGGATCAGTACTGGTACCCACCTTATAAGCAAGACATTATTATCTACAACAAGTGAGTCCCAAGGATCAGTACTGGTACTTACCTTATAAGCAAGACATTATCCTCTAAAACAAGTGAGTCCCAAGGATCAGTACTGGTACACACCTTATAAGCAAGACATTATCCTCTAAAACAAGTGAGTCCCAAGGATCAGTACTGGTACACACATTATAAGCAAGACATTATCAACTACAACAAGTGAGTCCCAAGGATCAGTACTGGTACACACCTTATAAACAAGACATTATCAACTACAACAGTTGAGTCCCAAGGATCAGTACTGGTACCCACATTATAAACAAGACATTATCCTCTACAACGAGTCCCAAGGATCAGTACTGGTACCTACCTTATAAGCAAGACATTATCAACTACAACAAGTGAGTCCCAAGGATCAGTACTGGTACCCACATTATAAACAAGACATTATCCTCTAAAACAAGTGAGTCCCAAGGATCAGTACTGGTACCCACCTTATAAGCAAGACATTATCCTCTACAACAAGTAAGTCCCAAGGATCAGTACTGGTACCCACCATATAAGCAAGACATTATCCTCTACAACTGGTGAGTCCCAAGGATCAGTACTGGTACCCACCTTATAAGCAAGACATTATCCTCTAAAACAAGTGAGTCCCAAGGATCAGTACTGGTACACACATTATAAGCAAGACATCATCAACTACAACAATTGAGTCCCAAGGATCAGTACTGGTACACACCTTATAAGCATGACATTATCTACTACAACAAGTGAGTCCCAAGGATCAGTACTGGTACCTACCTTATAAGTAAGACATTATCATCTACAACAAGTGAGTCCCAAGGATCAGTACTGGTACCTACGTTATAAGAAAGACATTATCATCTACAACAAGTGAGTCCCAAGGATCAGTACTGGTACCCACCATATAAGCAAGACATTATCCTCTACAACAAGTGAGTCCCAAGGATCAGTACTGGTACCTACCTTATAAGCAAGACATTATCAACTACAACAAGTGAGTCCCAAGGATCAGTACTGGTACCCACATTATGAACAAGACATTATCCTCTAAAACAAGTGAGTCCCAAGGATCAGTACTGGTACCCACCTTATAAGCAAGACATTATCCTCTACAACAAGTAAGTCCCAAGGATCAGTACTGGTACCCACCATATAAGCAAGACATTATCCTCTACAACTAGTGAGTCCCAAGGATCAGTACTGGTACCTACCTTATAAGCAAGACATTATCAACTACAACAAGTGAGTCCCAAGGGTCAGTACTGGTACCCACCTAATAAGCAAGATATTATCCTCTACAACAAGTAAGTCCCAAGGTTCAGTACTGGTACCCACCTTGTAAGAAAGACATTATCCTCTACAACAAGTAAGTCCCAAGGATCAGTACTGGTACCCACCATATAAGCAAGACATTATCCTCTACAACAAGTGAGTCCCAAGGATCAGTTCTGGTACCCACCTTATAAGCAAGACATTATCCTCTACAACAAGTGAGTCCCAAGGATCAGAGATGAAAAGGCTAGCGCAAGATAGGAATGGATGGAGGATTGCATCAAACCAGTCGACAGACTGATGGCGCAGTTATAGCAACAGAAGAATTAATGTAACCACTTTTAACTGACAAAACCAATCATTAAGAAATATACAGGTCTTCCACGAATGAAAGGGTAACGCCGCAACCGCAGACAGATCACATCATTTACTACCATATGACAAAATTTTATTTTACTATTAGTCTCAGTATTTTCGAGATAATGACTTTTTAATTTTTTTTCGAAACATGTGATTTAGTTCAGTTTATACCATGCCATTTCTACAAATTAAGACATTTTAAATCCTGTTTTTTTTTTTTTTCTTTTTTAATTTACTCCTAGATATTTGAGTCATCTAAAACAATGTTCTTTTTCTTCTTAATCCGTTAAAAAAATTACCTCATAAAACAATCTTAAGTGGTATGATTATTTCATACTTCCGATCCACGTAGTACATTTTTTTACTCCACAGGCTGTCAAAGTCAGCCGTTTGAATAAATTTGTGTACGCGTCTTACATAAGAATTTTAAAGGCTTTTTAACGTTTTAAGAAGGAAAAGAAAAGAACATCGTGTTAGATAATTTAAACGTCCTTCAGTAAAAAAAATTAAAAAAAGGGTTCAAAATGGCCTAATTTGTAGAAATGGCGTGGAATAAAGCCATATATTTTTTTTTAAAAAATCATTATCTCTAAAATGGTGCGACTTTTAAAAATAAAATTTTGTCACATAGTAGACCTATCAGCGGTTGCCTTTCATTCCTGAACACCCTGTATATATTTGCTTTAAGTCTACTAATTATTGGTTGTTTTTGTTTATATACATTCGATCGGTGTTATATTCTCTGCGCATAGAATTCTTTGACGTATTAAACAAGGAACATTACATTGTTACAAGGTGAAGATTATGAGCGTTGTTTTATAATAATTCTGTTTACATAAGCAACAAAATTCCACAACCATTCGTTCGACATATCATTTTTGCGGGACTAGAAGTTAGTATTTTGGTATGATGCGATGAAGCTAATGAGTTGACCTTGCTTCTATTATAACACAAATTCCTTAGCATTTGTAGTGCGGAGCAAAGTCTACAGATGAGGGAAGGAGAGATTAATTTGAAAACGATCTAAATTTCGCGTTTAAATCGCATATCACATATGCGACTCCAGGTTTACACGTATCAGACGTAAGCTATAATCTTTGGAATCAAAGAATAATGAGTTTGTCAGTCCCATCGGGGGATTTTAAGATCGCTGTTCTGTTTCCATCTCGCTCAACCCTCTGTGTAAACGACTGCTCAGCTTTCGTGAAAGTAAACAGTGGATTTATTTCGACGGAGAATATTGGAAACTCGACAAATCACCAGAGATGTGGTTGTCGTATTTGCTGGCTGCTGGGAGACAGCGAAAGTAAGTGCGTTTGTTATCATGGAGGAAAGACATATATGGAGACGACGCAAGAGACCTTCACCACGCACTGAAGTGACGCCGGGCGGAGGAGGAGTGGGGGGGGGGAGGGGGGACTAGGCCGCATCCACACAGACAAAGGTATATGTACAAAAACCTCAAGGGGACTCTAGGATAAACGTAACTACGCAATCTAGTGATGGATTATTATGTAACTCGATGAGACAAATGAAAAATAAAATTTTTTCATATCCTGCCTAGTTTCCGAGAAAATCTGTATCAAATGTGAGATTTTTTGGTTGAAATTCAGAAGAAAAAATTGGTCAAAGTCAAATTTGACGATCACTTCTTATGTAACACGACGAGACAAATGGAAAATAATGAATAAAATTTTCAGATATCTTGCTTAGTTTTCTGGATATACAATCTCCAAATTCAGAGGGGATTGGGTTGATATGCAGCCTGGACCAAAAATTAATTCTGCCAAAGCCACAATGAATTACATGGTGGACATGCAGAATGGATATTTCAGTTTTATTACTACCACTTGTGGTTAAGTTGAAATGTGGCCTAGACCAGAATAAAAATAGTTATCTTGTTACCATACATCATAAGCTTAATTGGGAATAGCTGGAAGTAGTTTACATCGCGATACACGTTTTGTCACTAACATGGTTCTCATGAAATTACTAACAATAATAGATAAATTCTTTGTCCCTTATATATGCAACATCAAATCCATTCTGGTACAGACTGCATTTAGACCTAACCACAATCTCCACTAATTTGCCGCTACAGAATCAAACTATGTAGACACATCCACATACGCATATTTGAATCGCAAACTGCATTTGGGGTAACAACATCGTTTGCTTCATCAAGATTCCTACATGGCACAAGATGGCATTATAAAATACTTAGACACATTAGAAAATGAAATAATCACAGCATCAAACACAATGTGAACTTTGCATTTGTATGGATTCGCAATATGGCCGCTGCCGCCACCGCGCATGCGCAGTATCAGCCGAGAGTTTAGAGGTGGCGTCACAGATTTAACGTCATTTCTCCTCCATATATTTCCTTCCTCCATGTTTGTTATCTGCGAGAGTTTGCCTATAATCGCTGACCCCTGCTGTTTAGACGTAGCGTGCTTGCTTTTTGTGACAAGGGTCGGTGTTTCGATTCCGGCCTACGCCATGGGGGCTTTTAGTTATGTTTTGTGTCCCTCTTGTGTCATCATTACTTGAGGAAACAAAATAATCACGCAGATTCGAAATTTGCACATTGTAAATTGTGAAAAATAAAAATATAATTACGTTGGTATGAAAAGTACACATTGTACTCCGTAATGTTAAATTTAATGTCGTGAGTAAACAGAAGTATTACTGGATCTACCGCGCATAATCCGAAGTAAGGCTCGTGGCTAATTTTAAAACAGTGCTCTAAAATGCAATCGTACTGGTTGCTATAGAATCTGATTACCTTCGTGGAGAAACAATGCATTAAAAATTGATTTTAGAAATGCTAGGTGAAAATTCATTCTCTCTGTCTTTTATATTTGTGTCATGAGTCAGGTTTTAAAGCCGGCGACGGACATTATACCACAATCAAATAATAATCTTCGAAATCTTTCTATTTCAGCAGTTATGGTTGATTACTCTAATTAAAACAATGTTCCAAGTAGCCGTTAAGATGATTGTAACTCTTCATTAGAAGAAGAAATAATCTAACTTCAACATATCTTATCATTGTAAATAAGTCAACCGCGAGAAGAAAATCACGTTTACCAGCACGAACTATTTCCCTTCATCATCGTTAAGACTACATATATTCTTAACTAATTAACTGCTCTAAATAGGATATATGCTAAAGTGGTAATTTTCTTATATACCTACTTTTATATTACGTGAATTTAGACTTGAGCGTGGTGGGTGAGCGGTTAACGTTCTGGCCTCGCACTCTGGAGGACGCCGCTGCCGGTTCGAATCCCCGTACGGGCATCCAGATGACTCCAGGTGAATGCCGGGATGCTTCCTTCTGATATGGCCAAATCCTTTCCCGTTCCTGGTCCCCAGTCGCATCCTGCCTCTAATGACCAATATGTAGATGAGGCGTAAAGAAATAAGTAAAAGATAAAAAGAGAGATCAAAAAACATAGATCACGGGGAGACTTTCCCTCTTTCTCGATCTCTCTGTAAGCCTCTGCTCAGTTTTTGATAAAGTAAACAATGGATCGATTTCGACGGAGAATACTGGATGCGCTGGAATGGCCAGCTGCAGGATTTCATCTACAATTTTAAGGGTTGAAGGTTCAGGTAGTGAGTAAAGAAAGGCTTTACCGGATCTCTCACGCGTGTATGGGAGTGAGATTTCTGACTGATTTTAATACAATGATATATATTATTATCGTACTAATTTCTAAAGAATTTGATCACCTCAGTGCAGAAATAACGGAGTAACAATTGTCTTAGGAGCATTACTTGAAAGTATATTATTATATTAACCATCCATCGTAACACTGGATTAGGCTGGAATATGGCTATCTATGGTGATAGACACTGTATTTACAACAATACCAAATTCTTACTAATGATTCTGCATTGAATTTTACGGATAATAGAAATCGCTAACTACTATAGGGCGCCTACGCATGCCACGTTAAGTAGTATCCAACCATTAACAGAGATAGCGCCATAGCCAAGTCACAGCTCGTTCTTATTGAGCTGGAGTAAGTTGGAGTATATTGCCCTAAGGCATTGCCTCCAAGATATTTGGACGGGACAGAACTTCACTGTCGTTGCGTCTTCTCGTTTGGCTGTAGTGTCTTCTTCAGTAGTTGGTTGCCGCCGCGGCCATCGTTGTTTTACAGAAATGGCATGCCGCATTATATTTGCTGACGTTAATGCTGCCTCGGGGAGGCAGACAGGTCTTCTTTTGCAGCCAGATGAGCTGTCAGCTTCGTGAGGAGGACGATGAGCTCGTCCAATCTTCTTTCTCGTTTGTCGGCAGCGCGCGCGTTGCAGGAGTTGTCGCATGCTTCTCTGCATCCTCCGCCGCCTTCCCCTCTGATGGTCTTCGGCCTTTCTTGGTTCTTCAGTGACGACTGTTTGGTGATCGTGGTGCGATGTCTAGTGGAATCCGCTGGCTTAGTTCTGCTCACTTGTTGTCTTGGCTGCGAGAAGATGTGAAGCCTTCGGCGCTGTTCAGGCTGTGTCGTCTCCGGACAGGACAGAAGGACAGACGTCAATGACTGGGAAAGCAGTAGTCCCAGATTATGGGGAAGGTTGTGCGCTGCAGCGCATCTCCTTCCAGTTTGCTAGTATGGTTGTCGTTATTCGGTGTGTCCTAATCAGGTTGTTCCTACCAGGTGTTTTACTTCTTTACTGGTGGTCAAGAATTTTCTAGGGCCACCTTAGTCGGTCATTGTATGTGGGGTCAGCTCCCAATGCTGAGATCAACGGATTGTTTGATTTCTGCGCATTTTCATAAAACTGCGTAGCCAGCTGTTTGATTCTGACACGAAGTTTCGGTAATCCACTCAGACGATGAAGGTAATCAGTCCTCGGTCCCTGGGGAGGTGATGAGCAAATATTATGGCTCCTATTCTGTATAGTTTGCAGTAGCTGAAGATATGCTTGCGCTGTGTTGCCCCACACAACCGCAGCGTACTCCAGTATAGGTCTCACTAGGGCGGTGTATAGACGGAGTCCCTAGGTCCGGTCTTAATTTAGATGTGGGATTCAATACTTGGGTAGAGCGAACTTAGTCTCCCAGATGCTTTGGCCCGAACGTTGGTGACGTGAGGTTTCCACGTCATTCCCCTATCAAGTTGGACACCGAGGTAAGTTGCGTCCTCGTCCAGGTTATATGCTCGCCAAAGAGTACCAGAGGAGGTAGCTGAGGAACTTTCTTCCTGGTAATGATAATTGACTGGCTTTTGGAAGCGTATAGGCAAGCCTCCATTTAGTGCCCCATTGCCTGAATGTTGTCGCAAGCCTGCTGTAGCCTTCTGCGTAAGAGATGAACATTCAGGTCTTAGCAAAATAGGCGGTGTCGTCAGCATATAACGCTTTCTTCACGCGAGCTGTGGATGGTGTATCCGCCGTGTATAAACTGTACAGGACTGGGCCAATAACTGACCCTTGTGGGACACCCGCAGAGATGTTCTTAATAGCTGAGATGCCACCGTCCATCACAACTCTGAAAGTTCTTCCCTCAAGATAGTTCTTCAGGAGCTTAACATGGGAGAGTGGTACTCCTTGAGTGAGCAGTTTATATATGAGACCCTGATGCCAGACGGAATCAAAGGCACGGCTGACATCAAGCAGTACTGCGCCGAAGTATTCCCGACGTTCGAAGGCGGAGAAGGCCTCTTCTGTGAGACGGAGCAGTTGTTGGGGTGTTGAGTGATGTCTTCGAAAACCGAACTGTTCATCAGGCAACAGCCCCTCTCTGTCGATGACAGCGCGTAGTCTTTTGAGATAGAGACGCTCAAAAACTTTGGAGAGAGTCGGCAAAAGACTGATTGGCCTGTAGGACTTGGGGGATCTTCTGTCCTTGCCTACCTTCGGAATCGGTATGATGTCAGCATGCTTCCAAGTAGTTGGATATTCACCCGTTAGGAGAATTTGGTTGAAGGCGTCTGTTACAAACTGAACGGCGATTGGGGGCAGTTGACGTAGGATGCCTCCGCCGATGCCATCGTGTCCTGCAGCTCTCTTTACAATGAGGCTCGAGAGCATAGACGCAACCTCTTGTGTCGTTATCTCGTCAATGCGATCCTCTTCAGGGGGAACGGCTTCAAGGAATCGCCGCAGTCTTTCTTCGACCAGACGAATATGGTCGTCGTCTTTAGGCTCGTTGACTGGTTGAAAATTTGCCTCGAAGTTTACGGCCAGAGCTTCTGCCTTTTCTCAGGCTCACAGACATAGTCATTTCCGACCACCAGTGGCGGGATTTTATGCCTCCTCCGGAGTAGGGCCTTCGTCGTACGCCAGGCGGACCCGTCCTCGACGTCCAAGGTGGAGATGAAGTTGGACCATTCCGAGATGTTGTGCTTGTCCACTTCAGCCTTAATTTCCCTCTGCATGCGATTAATTATTCGCTTAGTGGCTGCATCACGAGTGACATGCCACTCCCTAGTCAGATGATTCTTGACGATGATGGCCTCTCTGATTTCCGGAGGGAGTTGCCTCGAACGGATCGGCTGTTTGCGTCTCGGCCGGGTGGCCGCATCTGCAGCCTCATTGATCCAATCCGCCAAGTTGGCCATAGCGGTGGAAGGGCCGGATACAGCCGGTGGCGGTGCCTCTTCTATGCGCAGAGAGAGGAAATCTTTGAAAGAATCCCAATCTATGTAATTGAGATTCCTGCGTAGTTTGTCGGCTCGTGGAGTGACATCTGCAGCCATGTAAAACAAAACAGGAATGTGGTCTGAAGATAAGGCAGTTTTTGAGACCACAGCTATGTTGTTGCAATCCTTTCGTGATTGCAATGTCCAGGACATCAGGCAGTCCGTGTCCGTAGATGGTGGGTTCAGTTGGACCCCAGGTAACGGCATCGTTGTTTTCGACAACTCGCAGGAGCTTCCGGCCGTTCGTGTTGGTGACGCGAGAGTTCCATGCAGCATGTTTGGCGTTAAGATCTCCCGCTATGAAAACGTTACCGCGCAGACGAAGGAGGGCCGAGAAGTCTGCTTCATGTAGACGGCTCCTGGAGGTCTATAAGCTGCCACAAATAGTACTCTCCCTCGGGAAGTCTCGACGGCGACACCAGTAGCTTCGATGGTCTCCAAAGGTGGCAAATTTATCTGATAATGCTTTATGGTATTCTTGACGTATACAGCGGTACCACCTCCCGCTGTAGGTCGATCGTGCCTATAGCAAGAGTAGTTGGGTGCGGCGGCTTTCACCCCCGGCTTGAGGTGCGTTTCATTTACGAGGCAGACGTCTATCCCCTCGTCGCGTAGAAATTCTTTGAATTCGCCCAACTGTCGCCAGAGGCCGTTGGCGTTCCATGAGCATATGGTGAGATCCTCAATGGCATTAGCCATGATGTTCCTTGTTAGCTTGTTGGACGGCAATTACTGCCAACTTGACTGCCTCAGCGGTTTGTTTTGGTAAGTCAGTGATTTGCTTATGGAGATCTTGGACTAACGTGGTGACCGTCTGTAGCAGAGACATCACCATGTTCATGAGCAACGCAGTGTCAACCTGAGGGTTGTCCTTGTCGGGAGGACGGCAATTTGGCTCGTCCGCTTCTGACTCTTATTTGAGGTTTCCTTGGTTTGGGTGGAAGAGAGGTTATTGTGATTATCCCTCTGATCCTTCCTTGCATCCGGTGAGTTACGGTAGGTTTGTAGAAGCCTCAGCGTAAGTGGTTCTTTGAGTGGATTCCAGGGTGTTTGATCCTGATTCGTCTTTTTGTTGGCAGATTCGGTTGTTTCATCCTCCTTCTTCTTCTTCTGTTGCTTCTTCTTAAGCATCATTGCAATGTAGGAAGCGTTGTTGGCTTTCTGTTTCTCATTGAATTTACTAAAGGCTTGGCATTTGCGATAACTTGCAACATGCTCTCCGCCACAGTTAGCGCATTTTGGAAGAGTTTCGCCTTTCTTCAGGGCGCATTCTCTAGTGTGTTCACCAGCACACTTTACGCATTTTGGTGGCATAACACAGTGACGGGAAACATGACCCACACCTTGCAATTGAAACACTGAGGTGGCCCTCGAGTGCTTCGTAGTTTTTCTGTTGTACTTTAACAGAGCAGAGTGAGTCATCTTATAAATTGCTCTGTTGTCCATATTGTCAGAGAGAACCACCAAGAACAGTGGAATCTCTTGTCCAGTTTTAGGAGAGCGCAGTCTGACAACTGTTCTCGCCACCAAATTGCGTTCCTCCAGCTCTTCTTTAATATATTCTGGGGAGAAGTTAAATGGTAATCCTCTGATGACCACCTTGATGTTTTTATCCGCTTCTGTCGGAAATGTATAGAAGGGGATTTGGTGTGTTGACGCATAGGCAGAGATAGCCTGGTGGTCAGCCTTAGTCTTGGGTAGGAGTTTGTAGAGGTCGCGACCGGCAGGCCTCACTCCGCACTCGTTCTTGCAAATCTTCTTTAAGATGGTGTACAGATTTCTGTAATCATCCTTGTATGAAACCATGAGCGGGGCCGGTTTAGGTTCCCTGGTGACAGTTTCGGGAGCACCATCCTTAGCTGGCCCGTCAGCAGTGAGCAGCGGCGCGAACGAGTTGCTTGTGCTAGCCGGACTTGTAGCTGTGGCAGTTTTGATGTTCAGTTGAGCCGCTGGGGCTGGTCGGCGCGGTTTGCGCCAGCCTTCTTCATCCTCAGTTGTCCTTGATCTGTTGCCTTTGGGTGGTGGGGGGAGGCATCTTGGTCCTCGTCTTGACGGCGAGTTTTGCTGTCCTTTTGGTTTGCCTGACTTCCTCCTTGTCATTGCCGAGGTTGTCCGCGCCCCTCTTGCGCGAGGAGGTGGCCTCTTCGTAATCCATCACCGAATAGCTGCAGTGAACATCAGGTTGAGTGATGACATTAGGAGCTGTAGCAGCACCATAGACAGGTCCCTCTTGCATGGCGATTTCCGAGGAGTGGCCTCCGTCAGAAGGCATAATAGTGCTTCCGGCAGAAGATAAGTCTCTGTCGGTGGGCATGACGACGCTTTCTTCAGCAGACATAGGAACAGGAGTGTTGTGCTGACCCCGTGTTATCACCGCAAGGTTCCTGGGGTCAGACACAACCCTAGCGCTCTCACCAGGGGGTTCCACTCCGCTCGGGAGTGGGCCGTGTGGTGGTAAATCCCTATCGCCTCGGAATGGGAGGGCAAAGGATCCCCAAAGAAGAAGCAAGCAAGCAGACTCTGCCTACCTTCACCTTCGCTCCGCGCCCTCCGCCATTCACTGCCATTATTTTCTTGGCAGTATACTATGGAGTTCTTGTCTCTCGACATTTTTCTCCATATTCATTTGATGGTGCATTACGTCACTTTGGGTGTCGTTTTGGTTGGCGTTATGTGATTAACTTTTTATTTTGACTTTTTAGTGTTGCCTGAGCAATGCTAACGGTCTTCTGTGCCGGCCGGTTGGAACTTCATATCGACCGAGCACGCTGACCATGGGTTGATGCTCGTCTCAGCTTTCCGATAGAACGCCGTAGCGAGTGCTCGGAAGCGGTCTTATGGTAGGTACGCCTGCCGCCACGTGCAGCGCCGCAGTCGGGAAGCGCGATGGCAGGTGTAGGGCGCGCTTCAGCGCCCTGTTCTGGATGACTTGAAGCCGGTTGACGTGCTTGTCCGCCGCGTAGCCCCACACTGGGCAGGCGTACTCAAGAAGTGGCCTGACCAGTGTGAGGTAGATCTTCACGCCCAGTGCAGGTGGAAGCGCACTGGTTCTGTTCAGCAGGGGGTAAAAGATCATGCAGTCTTCCGCTGTCTCCTCCTGCGTACTTCATTTATGTGTTGTTGCCACGTGAGCTTGGAGTCGAGTGTGACTCCAAGGTATTTTAACGTTGTTTCCATGGAATGTCTACTCCGTGGAGTGTCAGTACTGGATCCGCGTGGTTCCTGTTCCTCGGACCGTATTTCCTTGTGATGACAATCGCCTGGGTCTTCGCGGCGTTTACTTCTATACGCCATCTGCGCGCCCAGGCCTCCGTCTGTTGGAGTATATCTTGTAGCCTTCTGGTGGCGATGGCTCTGCTACGGCTGCTGGTGACATAAAGCTGTGTCATCAGCGTAGGTAGCCGTCTGCACTCGGACCGCCGTGGGAACGTCGGCCGTGTAGAGGGAGTAGAGTGTTGGACCCAGTACGGACCCCTGAGGGACTCCTGCATGATGCGCCTTCTCGTAGAAGTTTTTCCCGGATGACCTGACGTGGAAGGTTCTTCCAAGTAGGTACGAACGGATCATCTTCACAAACGGCCCCGGGTAAGCCTTTGTTGGTACAGTTTAAGTAAGAGCCCTGTGTGCCACACCGAATCAAACGCTCTTGCGATGTCGAGACGACACGAGGGCACAGTATTCCTTGTGCAGGAAAGCTCGGGTCAAGGACCTCCACGACGATGCGTAGCACCTGTTGTGACGTGGAGTGGCCACGCCGAAAGCCGAACTGATGAGCGGGGAGGATGTTATTCGCCTCGATGTAGGAGTTAATCCTTTTCAGGAGAAGCCGCTTCGAACTTACTGACGGACGGCAAGAGGTTGATCGGCCGATAGTGCTGTGGGAAGATGGGA
>JARYHS010015706.1:0-12138 GCA_031002005.1 Vandiemenella viatica
GGAAGAGTACAATTCTGGTCCTTCCAGAAGTGTTTCAGAGCACAAGAATCGCGATTCTGCCACATATCCCCTATCTACTTCATAGTGCGGGCAAGCATTCGACCTCTACGATCTGTGATGTGGCGTGGTGTTCACCACATTGTCGCCTACTCGTGGTTTCACCGTCCTTCAAACACTTTCCATAGATGCTCAATACAGTAGCACGCGAACGGCCGATCAGCCTCTCCGTTTCCGAGTGCTCGTTCCATGCCACCGTGCCTACTAAACCACTTGCCCGTATTTAAGTGAATTTCGTTACTGTGAGTAGAAACCTGGTATCAGATACCTCTGAAAACCTACCAAGGACTTGTAGAATCCGTGCTACGCCGAACTGCTGCTGTATGCGCTCGAAGGTGGAAAAATATGTTAGTTAAGTAAGTACTCATAATGTTTTGGCTGATCAGCGTATCTGTAGGTATTATCCAGTCGATCAGTGCTCCATCAAAACAGCTGTATCTGTGCACGAAATCAGACAGAAATATGTTTTTTTTTTTTTTTTTTTTTTTTGTTTTTTTTTTTTTTTTTTTTTAAATCACACAGTATTGTTTATAATACGAATTTCTTCACTGATTTATTATAGATATTGCTAACGTTTTCTAATATGCGTGCTTACGCTGCAAGAGCGACTAGGATCGCATCGATGTAGATATAGTAGGTATAAGCCAATTCAAAAGATCAGATTATTGTGTTTTTTTCCCACCCTCCTTTCCCCTTATCCAGATGCTTATCCCTACCAATCCGATTGTGTGAAGGGTATTTGACAGCGGCGTTTGTGTGTAAGTCTGCTAAAAGCTCCGGTGCTGCAATGCGCTAAATACATTTTGTAGCGCAAGTCAGTTTATAATTTTTTCAGTTTTAATTTCTGCAACGTTAAATTGAAGGTATCTTTTTTTTAATTTTTCTGCGTTAACATTAATTATGGCTGACCCTAACATAAAGTGTGGTCAGTAAATTACGAACTTTACATTTTTGTGAAAAAGAAAAACGCCGAGTGTGTCCCGAATGAAAATAAATTGCTTTCACTTCATACACACACATCCCCCGTACGATTCCACAAACAATAAAAACTTTGCAAGTAGGAAGATGGCTAGTACAAAATATTCTGAGAATACTGGATACCGCTGAGGAATACACTTTTTGGTGGTTATAGAAAGCGCACTATGCAGAAACTTTGCTTCAGTATGACCCACATTAGAGGTATCATACATAAGAGCTGGAGGCCGTGCACAGACTATCAGATTTGTCGATAATTTTCATCATCAAAGTTGAAGTGTGACTACGTCATTACCTTAACCTCACATACACTGAAAATTCTGTGACATGCTGAAACCGTTAGTGCCACTGCGACATTGGTTTTTGCTTCTTACACAGCACGTATTATATCCAGTGGATCGATTCTTTTCCCAGCGTTAATCAGCTGGTCTGAAATCGGAAGCTGTGCTCGCACAAGTTCTGTGGGAAAAAGGAGAAAAGTTTAAGTAAAGTATTTAAACTCTATAACGGCTTCAGGTAAGGGCGCAAGGGGATGCTGCGTGCTTTATTGATGAAACCTAACAAGAATTGCTCCTGATTCTTAAGTTCTGTAACGTGGCAAAATATTTTAAACGGTCTTCTCCGTATATAGAAGTTAGTTTCTGTGAAGAGATATTGATTATTCTTTTTCCCCATTTTAATCTCGTGCGCCAAACATTGCTCCCTAGATCATGTAAATCTTTATTAATCATGTATTGAGTAATTTATCTCAGTATTTCAAGTTGTAATTCCTTACAGATACTTCTCTAATCGGAACCGTGATGCAGAAAAACAGTGGTTGTATGAAGTACAAGACACATCCTCCAGCCAACGTTTGCGTTGTCGCGTTCTATCTTTGGATTTCCCGACACTGCTCTCGCATTTTGCCGCCATAATGTAGCTTGCGGTTTAGAAGTGAATACAGCTGGCTAATTATGAGGATGCTTTGAGCTGCCAGCCTTCCTCGTTCACCAAGCGCTGCGGCGTACGAACCAAGTAGAGCGCAAATTACACTCACTAAATTCTCCGCGTCCCGGCCTTCATTTTTCTGTGATTAATTATCTTTGACGTCTGACAGTGCAGTGTGTCAGAGGTGCAATGGAATATTACCAGCTTAGCATAAAGAGAAACTGTTTTCCTTCTTCAGTGTTATTAATTTATTGAACTTGTGTTAAGGTTCACTTGAGAATTTAGTTCGTGGCAAGAAAATAATTTTTATTTAAGGTATATTAAGAACTATTAACGAGAAAATTATGTCCGTTTGCAGGTGTAATAAGGAACAGAATTTCCTCACTTTTTTGCACTGGTCAGTGAAAATATTGAAAACCCCAAACTCCGGAGTTAGGTACTATTCCTGAATTCTGGCTACATTATAGCATTCAATTCTTAAACAAAATGTTATTAATCGTTATTGTTATCAGAGAATGAGATTAATTCATTAGATAAGCAATTAAATTGAGAAGATTGTTTCTGCAAGTATAGAAACTTGGTAAATACGCTGATTCCTTGATGACACAAGCCATATTTATTTCACTTAAAAAATGGATGGCGGGATAGATTTTCAATTCTCTTCACATCGTAGGATGACCACGATTCGGATTTGAAATACGTGATAGAACCTTCAAAGGGAAATAGACCGTTAATAACATAGTCAATTATCACGACTCGGCGTGCATAAATTACTATGAACTATCTTCACACTTTTGTTCATTTAATTCAGAAGAAATGATTTGACATACAAGCATAGACGCACTGAAGCTATCTTTTCTGCAATTTAGACTTAAAAACGGGGTAAGCGGAAAGCGAGTATATTTGCATATGACTAGCCGATTCAAGTAAACTTGGATCAAGCCAAACTCAAATTGAATCACCTCAAACCAAACACAAAACCTGTTACGAGATTTTCCGATCATCTTCTAGGACAGCTGTTGCCCAGATGCGATGATGTTCAATTGTCGATCTACTGCTGACGATTGATCTGGTGAATTCACAATGAGACCGAATTCACTCCAGCAAGCGGTCTTCATTCTACCTTCCCACTCTGCCGATCTTTATTGAGTGGGGGCGGGGATATGCCTAAGCCAATTGCTAATTATCGATGCTGTCGTTGTAAGTGAAAAAACGTTCATCTCCTTACGGTCATCTGTTGCTGCCGTCGGTAATTACTAACGACTTTTCGACGGGCAATCGCCTCCCTGACTACACACATTTTTTTTGGTTCCTTGCTCACTGCCACGATTGGAAGAAACGGTAAACTATTTCCTGAATCATTGGTGTCCACATGTCTCTACAAGAAGATTTTGTGTGATTATAGGTGGAGAAGGAATTGGTTATTGAAAATGTAAAGTGTAAATATCTTGCTCTTGTGATTTGACAATAAACTCAGTTCTGCGGCACGTTTTGTTTAAGTAACTGGGATATGTTTCAAATCCTGTATTTACAGGGTAGAGTGAAGAGAAGAGAGGGAACTGGCGTAAAATACCTTGGTTAGACCATTGCTTGAGTATGGTTGGTTGGTATGGAGTCCTATTATGCTTGGCAAATACAGGAGTTTGCACTATCTTGTTTGTTGGTCCGCAGAATCACAGGATAAAACACATAAATCACGAATCTTTATCTCAATTATTGAAAAGGTGAGTAACTTAGTTCCTTAATATTAAGTACAAGAACAAATCGCTCAAGTATTGTCATTATTCCTGAATTTACTTCAAATGTTGCATACGACACTCTGAATCTTCTTATGCCTATGATGCCCTGCGTAGGTGGTTACTATAGAGGTTTATAGGTAATTTCCATTAGAAGATGAACTGGTGTGGTTTCCCTTTGCTGCCACAGTGTGACTTTGTGTGTGTTATCGTGGGTGTGGATGATTATTATAGTTTGTGTGTTCTGTTGTTGGCGATGTATGAAATGATAAGAGAGGAAGGGAGATAGTTTAAACCTGGTGCCACCGCATTTAGGCCTACTCTCCTGGGACTAAGGAGTCGCCAGGATTAACGTTCCCATGGTACGGACGCACCAAATGTGTGGTATGCCCCCTCTATACGCACCGCGGAGAGGTTTGGGATTTAACCCAGGATGTTGGCGCACCGTTTTGTGATTACGAATTGTACACCGCCAACTTTCTTACTCTGCCAGCCAAGTCCTGATGGTGAATATTTCTTCCATCAGCAGAATTCGAACCAGCTAACCCGATGTTAGCTTCGAACACGTCATCGAGCCGCAACCAACAGAGCCGACGGGGCGGTCTGAAGTCTGAATGCAATTGCTACTTCTATAGCATAACTGATATCTGCAGGGTTGCTTGGTTAATTAAACATGAAGTCTCCTAATAGATATCGACCGCGGTGTTCCCACTATCCGTCATTGTCGGGAAGTGTTGCGGCGACATGGTGTGGCGTCGACGTAACCTGACTCCAATCATCTGTGTCCTCGCATATGAGGTATGCACCAGCGGACTGTTTACCCGTTCTGGAAGACCACCACGTGGGCAGCTGCTGTTGTAATCAAGGTGGGAATAACTCCTTCCTGCTAGGCTTCAATGTTCACAACATATTTCAATTATCACGGTATTCTCACAGATTTATGAACAACACGTGATAATATCCGTAACACTCAATGCGATGAGCCATAACTGGGGCGAAAACTAAAACAGCTGGATTTGTTTGTGGAAATTACTGCAAAACACAATGAGTAACAGATATGATAAAGTAGCTGAGCATTACTGCAAAACACAATGAGTAACAGATATGATAAAGTAGCTGAGCATTGGAAGACAGGAAGTAGGTGAAGAGAGTGCTGGGAGTTATTACAAGTACCGTTGAAGTTAATGAAAACATTTCTGATAATTCTTCAAATCTGCTTCTATTAAAAATTAAACTGACAAATACATCCGCACGTACCTTGGAAATGGGTGATAGTTAAGATTAGAACCAAATTTAACAACATATGAGCGAATTGTGTTAGCGTTAATTATATGCACTATATAATGAAATGAATATGATATGAGTCTGTATATGATATTTAAGAATAAAACGTAGACAAACTGCCAATAAGAAAAACAAAAACCAATTGTGGAGTTGTGGAGCTGTTGACAGAGCGACCAGTATAACATTCCAGACACATACGCTTCCTTCCTGTATCAACGAACTTGTTAGTGAAATAATAAGTACCTGGGTGACCGATCTTCGCTCGGTATCTTTCGATTTCTGTTCAATATCCAAGATTTCGAGTAAAGTTTGATTAAAGTAAAAGGCTTGAAGACTTCCTAGGCTTTTTGAGGTGCACAGTTAACCAAAGAGAAGCTTAACAAACATCAATAGGCTTACTGGTACCTGAACCTTCTTTCTACATAATGAGGAGAGCCGTTTTCAAGAAACCAAATACAAAAATTGCTCCTCTTTTTTTTTTTAAAAAAAAAGAAAAAAGAAATAGTGTTAAAAACTTGAAAAGCAAAACGTTATCTACATGTGAAATTTCATCCGAATTGCTAGATCCATTTGCGATACCGCCTCACAAATTGCTTTTAAAAAAAATGCTATTATTATGTTAACTAGAAATCTTAATGCCAGATTGGTATTAATTAATGGTGTGAGATTTGTGGTAATTCAGAGGATTCTACGATAACCCTTGATGATGGATTCTTATGTAACTTGACAAGAAAAATTGAAAGTAAAAAATATTTTCTTTTTAATATGTCGCGTAGTTCTCGAGATATCGTATCTCAAATTGACGTGGTTGGTTGAAATGAGACCTGAACCAGAAGATAAATTTCGCCATAGCCAAGTTTGATGATTAATTCGTAAGAAACTCGTCGAGACAAATCGAATATAAGGAATTTATTTTTTCTGATATCTCGCTTAGTTCTCGAGATATTATATCTCAAAAGTGAAGGGGTTAGGAATACATCCGGCCTGGACCAGAAAAAAATCCACCAAAACCACTATGTCTATATGGTGGAAATGTACTTTCAATGTTTTATTTTGTTCCTAGTGGTGGTTGTTAGGTTGAAATACGGCCTGGACCAGAAGCCAAAAGCACAAGGAACTATACCTATATTGTCGCGTTGGAACCGGGACAGGTGTGAATTCGAAGGTTACTTGTCAATGAACACAGCACTTAAACTGAGAACAGGTTTATTGAGAACTCAAACATACACGCAGCACTGACTGCCTCTTGGGCAGAATGCTCTTCTATTTATACACAGATAGAACGTACTAGAGATTACAAGAGTAGGTTAACAAATGAAATGTGTAGAAGTTACAAGTGACCTTAGGAAACATGTAGAATCTTCTGGAAATAATAAACAGAATTAAATAATTTTTGTCAGTGGGCGGGATTGAACCGGCGACCTTCGGTACCGCAATTCGTGACGCTACCCGCTGCGCCATGCTGGCAGACGGTACACTGGCGTTCATGCGGCATTGCTCCCTCTCCTGAGGAAAACAGCGTCCCGCTGTTAGATTTCTTTTGGGGCACGCTGAAGTGTCCTGGATCTTGATCTTGTCGTGGGTCCTCTGTATGGCAGTTCTGGAGGGCCCCTCCTGTTTGTACTATTATCTTCCTGTCCGACTTCCTCAGTATCCAAACCGTCCTCAGAGTCCTTGAACAAGAAGCTGGTTGTGCCTAGCTGCTCGTCAGGATTGTAGTAAGGCTTCATGCGTGAGGACGTGAACAATGTCCCTTCGCTTTCGTCGTTTCGAAGACGGCTCATAATCCTCGACTTCGTATGTGACGTCTGACCGGCGGCGTATGACACGATACGGACCAAAGTACCGCTTCAGTAACTTTTCTGATAGCCCAACCTTCCGGACAGGGGTAAAAATCCATACGAGATCTCCTGGGTTGTACGCAACAGGTCGGTGCTTGCCGTCATACCGCTGACGGTCCCTCTCCTGGGTGGCCAGTGTTCGTATGCGAGCCAGCTGTCTTGCTTCTTCGACCCTGGTAATGAGCTGTTTTATATAGTCATCCTGAGTGTCGTCCGGCTGGAATGGAACAGCGTATCCATTGTGGTCTCAGCTTCACGGCCATGGAGCAGAAAAAACGGAGTGAAGCCTGTCGTATCTTGCCTTGCTGTATTATAAGCAAATGTGACCACTGGCAGTATTGTATCCCAATCCTTCTGCTCAACATCCACATACATCGACAGCATATCGGCTAATGTCTTGTTGAAGCGTTCTGTGAGACCGTTTGTCTGAGGGTGGTATGCAGTTGTCATCCTGTGGACAACGTCGCATCTTGACATGACCTCTGATACTAGTCTTGACTGGAATACCTTTCCACGATCGGATATCATCACACGTGGTGCTCCATGCTTCAAAATAATGTCTTCTACTAGAAATTTTGCAACCTCTGGAGCTTCTGCAGTCGGCACAGGTTTGGTGACAGCGTAGCGCGTGAGGTAGTCGGTGCAGACTATTATCCATCGGTTACCGGTTGTCGACTTCGGGAACCTCCCCAAAAGGTCGATCCCAATTCGGTGGAATGGAACTGCTGCAGGTGGAATTGGTACTAGATGACCTGGAGGTAATTGCGGCACATGTTTCCGTCGCTGGCACTCTTTACAGTGACTCACATAATGCTTGACAGATCGGTAGAGACCCTTCCAGTAATACCTGCGTCTGATTCGGTCCAGGGTCTTCACAAATCCCAGATGACCGGATATTGGAGCGTCGTGGAAATACTTGAGAATAGCTGGCTGGAGATGAGCTGGAACGACCAGAAGCCACTTGGGGCCTAGTGGATCGTAGTTGTTCTTATACAATGTCCCATCTATCAATTGAAACCCTCCTTTGGCCGGTTCTCCTTTCTCCAAGGCGTCTATGGTTCTTAATAACTCTGAATCTTCCCTCTGTTCAGCTGCAACGTCACCTAATTCAGCGAGGGCTGAAATTCCATTCATGCTGTTGTGTTCTATTAAAGGATTCCTTGAAAGGCTGTCGGCATCCTTGTGTTTGCGTCCGTTTTTGAATACCACCGTGACGTCGTACTCTTGAAGTCTAAGTGCCCATCTTGCTAGTCGACCTGATGGATCCTTCAAGCTGGTTAGCCAACATAAAGAATGGTGGTCTGTTACGACGGTGAAAGGTTTGCCGAATAAATACGGACGAAACTTGTTGATAGCCCAGACAACTGCGAGGCATTCTTTCTCGGTTGTAGAGTAGTTTATCTCGGGCTTAGAGAATACTCTTGATGCATAGGCTATCACCTTCTCAGCACCTTCCTGAATTTGCACAAGCACTGCACCGATCCCATAACCGCTGGCGTCAGTGTGAAGTTCAGTTTCTGCATTCTCGTCGTATAAGGCTAGAACTGGTGCGGAAGTTAGAGCCTCCTTAAGTGCCTGGAAAGATCTTTCTTTAGTTTCATCCCAGTAAAACTTGGCGTCTCCCTGCAAAAGTTCTTGCAGTGGACGTGCCATGTTACAGAATCCTTTTATGAAACGCCGGAAGTATGAGCACAGCCCAAGAAAGCTTCTCACATCACGAATGTGCTGAGGAGTTGGAAATTCCATGACTGCCCTTACTTTATCTGGATCAGCGCGGACGCCATCTCCGTTGACCAGGTGCCCCAGGATTTTTATCTCTCTGGCGACGAAGAGGCACTTCTTCGGATTGAGGCGGAGTCCTGCAGTCTGAACACACTTCAGCACCGTTGACAGGCGACTCAGATGTTCTTCAAATGTTTTCGAGAAAACAACAATGTCATCTAAATAACAAAGACACGTCGTCCACTTAAGGTGTCGAAGTAAGTTGTCCATCATGCGTTCGAATGTGGCCGGAGCGTTGCATAATCCGAATGGCATTACTTTGAATTCATAGAGGCCATCAGGTGTAATAAAAGCCGTCTTTTCTCTGTCAGCTTCGTCAACCTCGATTTGCCAGTAGCCTGTCTGCATGTCCATGGTTGAGAAGTATGTAGCTCCTTTCAAGCAGTCTAAGGCGTCGTCGATGCGCGGCAGTGGGTAGACATCTTTCTTTGTGATTTTGTTCAGCCGCCGATAGTCGACACAGAATCGCCACGTACCATCCTTCTTCTTTACGAGGACCACCGGAGATGACCAAGGACTCTCCGAAGGTTGAATAATGTCATTATGCAACATCTTCTCCACTTCCTCTCGAATTATTCGCCTTTCGACTGGTGACAATCGGTACGAGCGCTGGCTAATGGGCGGATGATCCCCAGTATTGATACGATGCTTTATCGTGGGCCGTTTCGTCTGACCTTTTTTTTGCTGGGGTGTGAATACACCAGAGAATTGGCGTAGTATAGCTAACACCCGGTGGTGTTGTTCCTTGGTCAGGCCGGACCCTATTGGCAGTTCCATAGTTGTTTCCTCCAGCGTGTTGTCGGTACTAGTAACAGAGCATGGATCTTCATTAATGACGTTGAGCTCGCCCTCCTGGACTGGTTCAGCTGTCCCTATGCACATTCCCTTGGGGATAATTTGTGACTGCTCGTGACAGTTGGTGATCCAAATGTCTCCTCGACCACCGATAATGCTTATGATAGCCGCTGGTATGTAGATTTCTTTCGTGAGCCTAATAAACTTTCTACTATCGACAAGCACTTCAAGGTTGCGGTCGTCCATGTTTTTGACTGGGACTCTTCTCATTGCGAACGGCGGGATTGTCACGTTGTCAACGGCGAATAACTTCCCAGAAGATTCTGTGTTACGTGTACCCGTCGCAACGACTTCTTCAATTTGCAGCTCAGACGTTCCACAGTCAATGACAGCTTGGGATGCCTTAAGGAAGTCCCATCCAAGGATGACATTATGACTACATTCTGTTAAAATGACAAATTCAACTGGCTGGGTCCTGTTGTTGATGGTTATTCTCGCGACACAAGCTCCAGCTGGCTGGACGTACTTTCCATTTGCGACCTTTAGCACAGTTGCCCCCGTATCACGGAACATTGTCTTCTTTAGTGTGCGACGATAATTGTCCGACAATACGGAGAAAGAAGCTCCTGAATCAACCAGCGCCCGGACAGGTTGGCCGTCGATTATAACGTTGATGAGATTTCCCGACATCTTAGTGACTGTCATCCATGGAGGATTTTCATCTGCGGCGGCCTCACCTCCGTAGATGGTCGCCTTGCTTAGTTTTCCTGCGTGCGGCGGCTAGGGGAGCGGCTGGTAGCTCTGTCCGGCGACGATGAACGGCAGCGGCGCGTCGGGGATCGACCTCGTCTAGGGTACGGCGATGGGCTTCTTCCCGTAGGTCGACCGAACTCGTCAGCGGGTGGCTGCCTGGGGTAGAACTGTTCGGATGGCGGACGTCTTGCGGCAAAATAATCGTCAAATACTCGTCTTCTCTCTCTGCAGTAGCGTATGACATGTCCAGGGCGCCCACAGTGGAAACATACTGGCGCGTTGTCTTCTGTCCTCCAGACGTCCGTTCGTCTGCGGGACGTCATAGGTGCCGGAGGATTTGGTTGTGGCCGTGTCGGCCGGTTCCTAGGCTGCCGTTTGGCAGCTGCAGCATACGTCATATCAGGGCGAGGCCATTCTTCACGTCGAGTGCGATTGGCTCGGCAGACAGGAGCTATTGTCTGAAATACCCCTTTTTCCGCCGCGTCGGCTCCTTCATGACCCACTGGGCTTACATCCATGGCCATGATCTGATGCTCACTCGGTTCAAGAGTCCCAGCTGCCATGAACTGTTGTAATTCTTCTCTCACAATTTGTCGTATGAGAGACGCAAAGTCGTGCTGGTCTTCCACAACTGCCATAGGGACTACGTTGGGAAGTCTGTCATACTTCTTTCGCCCAACCCTCCTTTGTTGCATCTCCTCAATCCGCTGGCACCACTTGATGAACTCTTCCGTCGTAGCGACGTCTTTTATCAGAAGAGCTTGGTACATGTCTTCTGCAATACCTTTCATTAGGTGCGTGATTTTGTCGGCTTCAGTCATATTCGGGTTGACTACGTTGCATAGGGCCAAAACATCCTGTATGTAAGATTGCGTCGGCTCCCCATGTCGTTGGGCCCGGTTCTTCAGTTGTTCTTCCGCCGAGCGGATTTGTCGCTGGTGGTCCCCAAACGTTTTCTTAAGTTCCGTCTGGAACATTTCCCAGTTATTCAGTTTTTCTTCGTTGTTCTCGAACCACTGCTGGGCGGTTCCGTCCAGATAGAAATAAACATTTGCCAAGCACATGGTATGATCCCACCTGTTGTACTTGGCGACTCGGTCGAACCCTTTTAGCCATTTGTTAGGATCCTGTCCAGCGTCTCCAGAGAACACCGATGGGTGTCGAATGTGCAGCTGGCTTGCCGCCATGGGTTTCCTAATGACGCGGACTTTCGGAAGGACGTACTGAGTATATCCTTTGTAGTCCGGTTCCAGTCCGTGTAGGCGGCGACTTTTACGTTGCCTAATCGGAGCCACGACGATGCAGCTGTTGCACAGGGTACCCGGCGCCTCCACCAAACTATGTCGCGTTGGAACCGGGACAGGTGTGAATTCGAAGGTTACTTGTCAATGAACACAGCACTTAAACTGAGAACAGGTTTATTGAGAACTCAAACATACACGCAGCACTGACTGCCTCTTGGGCAGAATGCTCTTCTATTTATACACAGATAGAACGTACTAGAGATTACAAGAGTAGTTAACAAATGAAATGTGTAGAAGTTACAAGTGACCTTAGGAAACATGTAGAATCTTCTGGAAATAATAAACAGAATTAAATAATTTTTGTCAGTGGGCGGGATTGAACCGGCGACCTTCGGTACCGCAATTCGTGACGCTACCCGCTGCGCCATGCTGGCAGACGGTACACTGGCGTTCATGCGGCAATATTGCAGTTTTCTACAGTAACGCTCCACCCATCTACATTTGCCATTTTTAAATTTTTACACTACAATTGTTCAGCGTTTATGGTAGATTATTCATCACTTCAGTTGGTAATTTGATCAATCCCTGACATCCTTAATTTACTTCATGCCTGATTTGCGTCACGTTTTTCTGCTAGTTGTTCCAATTGATTATTTCTTGACATACGCCATGACCGATATCCTTACCACTTCTTTCTAGACACCAAGTAATTCGTGATTATGAAGGCTTTGACATTGACGAGCA
>JARYHS010015707.1:0-29579 GCA_031002005.1 Vandiemenella viatica
GAAATCAATTACTAAATTCCACCCGGACAGACAAAGCCCAAAGCGAGTTAATAAAAACATTTTAAATTGCTGCTGTTTTAGGTTTTGGTACCGCTTGTAATGTATTAATAAGTACACAGTGTCAGTGTTATTAGACACAGAGTGTTCGTACAGTATGTGCGAGATGTTGGCGGTGCGGTATGGTTCAAACAGACGGAACAAAGCGCCCAGATTTACACGTCCGGTGGGTGACTAAACATTCTACCTGCCTTGGACTTTTAAGGGATTTATTGCCGAACATAAATAGCTAATATCTGTATGTTGTGGATCATTTTCCTCAATTGCTGATAATATTAATAAATAAATTACGCCAAAGCAATTGACTTTTTTGTATTTATTAATCTCCCGTACGCGTTTCACTTCTTTTTCAGAAGCATCTTCAGCGGGTTTTTCCTGTTAATTACGTACAAAAGTTATAAGCAGGTTATGTTGTTTTTAGTACATGGGAATTATTATTTAACGTATAATCTACTTACATTTTGTGGTCTATTGCATTTCTTTTAGCTCCATTCTCAGCATCAGTTCTCTTGCATTTCTGGCGAGAAGTGTCTTCATTACTCAGATTCAAGTGTTGTGAATCTAAATAATGAAGACACTTCTGACCAAAAATGTAAGAGCACTGATGCTGAGAATGGAGCTAAAAGAAATGCAATAGACCACAAAATGTAAGTAGATTATTCGTTAAATAATAATTCCACTGCACCAAACACAAACATAACATGCTTATAACTTCTGTACGTAATTAACAGGAAAAACCCGCTGAAGATGCTTCTGAAAAAGAAGCGAAACGCGTTCGGGAGATCAATAAATACAAAAAAGTCAATTGCTTTGGCGTAATTTATTTATTTAATAAATAAATAAATAGCTAAGGGTCGCTTTCCATCTGGTCACATTTCGGAAAAGACCCGCCAAATGCCGCTGGCTAGTACCGGCGACCGAAAGTAACCCTTAGTGCCGTTTCTCAGTAAAGAGGCGCTCTCGAAGTGTGGTGCGGGACGATCCAGCCACTAAAGAAGCTCGCCAGTAATATTATTAACGTTTTGGAGTTTTATGTTTTTTTCTGTTGAGCCTACCAGAAGCGGTCATCTTCGCGGGCAGAGCTGTGATTCGCCGGGTGTCATGCGCCACATCGCGGTGCGATGGGGACAGAGTTTACCTCGGTGCTAAGGAACGGATGGAGGGACATTCTGATTCAGATGCTGATCTGGTGCAACGACAAGTAACCTGCACAGAGCCCTGACCATTCTACGAGACGAGGATGAACGACGTGGTCTGGCGAGAAAGCTGGTTGCGCGGACGACTCCTGCGGCGCTATTCTGGTTTCTGGTCTGACCTCGCTAGCGGCGGAACGGTAAATCTTCGTTCGCGACGGAAGCTTATACAATCAGTTCTACCCTGTAAACGACCCTGACAAATCTCAAATTGTTCTACCTGTTTAAAAATCAAAGACATTCGACAATGTGTAATTGTTCAAATATTAATAAAATAATCTTCATGTTTGCCAAAATTTCACCATGATCAAGTTTTAATAAATTGTACACCCACTTTTTCGTTGATCCTATTAAGTCCATTAATATGACATGTGACTAGCTTAAGATTCATAATAATTAATAATATTCGAATTTGATAAATTTTTATTGGTAGAGCGGTAGGATTGAGAATTTAGTTTCCCTAAAAGTGGACACCACACGCTTCAAGAGTCTTTCGGCATTTGCTGTAGAGTGTATTTGCTGTGGAGTGTATTTACTGTAGAGTGTATTTGAACTTTTGGGTGGGTGTTTGCGGCGCACATAAAGATCTAATAAGTTTTATACACTTTAAAAAATTATGTTTAGTCAACATAGCTACTTACAGGCACATTATGTAATCACACAACGTAACAGTTATGCACTGCAGAACCAAACCTCATGGGATAGGAAGATACTAACATCGAGATGGCGGTAACACGGCGGAAGAAACGTATAAATATGATGTGACTTCAAAGTAAAAATAGGAAACAAAAACTGTAAGTAGAATGTAATATTCATAGCACTTCATAACAGATTATAATTATAAACAAACTATAAACAATAACAAAACATGTAAATAAAACTGTTATAGGGCACCGAAGATGATTGAATAAATCGAAAAGCGTCTGCCAAAAAACGAAGTTTTTTATTTAGCTGCACTAGACGGATAAGTTCACAGAAACCTTATTATTAAAGCAGCTAAGGAAAAAGGTCTGAACCTCAACATATGATGTGCAGTGTCGGGGCTTTCCTTCGCACTCTCGTGAGTCATGTGAAATGTTTTCCGACGTGAGCATGGCCACATGACACGAATTTAGTAAATAGGTTAAAAACTATTGGAGTGGATGAGAAAGTGATTTTCTGGATACAATAATTTTTAAAAGGTAGAACACAGAAAGTTAGGGTAGGAAACGCAGTATCAAAAGAAAAGACAGTAATAATGGGAGTGCTGCAGGGTAGCGTATTGGGACCATTGCTTTTCATTATGAATAATTATCCTGGTTGTTTACTGTCTGAACTTAGATTGTTTGCAGATGATATAATGTTATATAAAAGGATCAAAATGGTAGAGGACTGTAAAAAGTTGCAGGGTGATCTGGACAGGATATCTAATTGGGTTGATAAACATGGGATGAAGATAAATTCAAAGCAGAGTCAGGTTATTAAATACACAAATAAAAAACAAAAAGTTAATTATGAATATAAGGTGGGGAAAGAATTGCTTGCTGAAGACTTGAAATGTAAATATCTTGGTATTACATTTGATAACAAGCTTAACTGGGCTGGACACATTGGACAGGTGGTAGGAAAGGGTTTCAAAGTTCTGCACTTGTTGGAGAGAGTGATGAGGGGATGTACGAGAGAAGTAAAGGAATTGGGTTACAAAACTTTCGTCAGACCATTGCTCGAATTTGGTCGTGTAGTATGGGATCCACATTTTGAGTATCAAATACAGGAGTTGGAGACGGTGCCAAAAAGGGCTGTTAGATTTGTTTCTGGAAATTATCGCGGAATGCAATCAGTAAAAGATATGATAAAAGAGCTGGAAAGGGATTCATTGCAAGACAGGAGGAGGATGAGGAGGGTCATGGGAGTGTACAGGGCATATACTGGCGATGAGGCATGGAAAGATATTGGTGTAGGTATGAAAAGTAGTGCATGGAAGGGAAAAGATGACCATGACCACAAGCTGGCACTCGATTTCAGGCACAAGGGTGTGGGAAGATTCTATTTTTAGGTAAGGGTGTCAGCGATTGGAATAAGTTACCAAGGCAAATGATGAATAATTTACCAAAAACGTTGAAAGAATTTAAAGATAAAATTTGTATAGGCGAAACGTAGGTGGGCGCAGGAAAAGGGGAAGATGGGTGTTTAGGGAAATTGCCACCGGACCATGCGCTCCATTTCAATTTAAATAAATTAAATTAACATACTCTGAACGCTGCGTGGTAGTTGGCGCTGTGGTGGGTACACACCAGAACGAGGCAACGTACATACGGCTCCGAGGCGTGGCGAGCATACCACTGTGTACCTGTAGTACCTGTAGCCGAGGCGCCGCAAACAGCCTGGGGCCTTTCGCCGAACGACTCAAAAAGGTCGGGCCACACTAGACCTCACCGACACAGCGCCGCGTCCCAGCCAACACTCGGCCGTATGTCGGCTCGCCCCCCTCGCGTCCACACTGGTCCGTAGCACGGCCGTGTGACGGACGGGTTCCTTTAACGTATGCACTTGGTTGTTTCACGGAATTAACGTTAAAAAATTACCTTAAGAGTGATTTGGGTATCGTAGCTGCGGCCGCCGCGCCTGTCGCACTGCCGCGTCGCTCCCGCGATTAATACCGTTTTCGTGTGGAATATCAGATCGATACGGATATCCGAAACGACATATCGACTAGTAAAGTACACATAGCACCGCGAGTGCAGTGGTGTGAAGTTCCGTACAAACAGTGAATAAATAGCGCTCGTTTTCGTGGTCACGTAAGCATACGGCTTGTGCTCAGCGAACAGTTGTGGACTCCGCAATACCGCCGCGTCATCGGTTCGCCACCGGGCCGCGTCACGGTGTTCGGTCCGCGTCACCGCGTGCGCGTTGCGTCACGTTGTGCTGTGGTAAGCAGACCGCCGCGTCGCGCTGCGCTGTGGTAAGCAGGCTGCCGCGCCGCACAGCTGACAGCCGTCTGGATGCCGAGCAAGCAGTTCATCGCGTCGCAGACAAGTGAGTATGGCCTTCACAGCGACAGAAAGTACTTCCCAGCGGGAAGCCATCGACATTGCGAAATGGCACGAAGAGATTGTTTCTCTCCTTAACGAGAACATTGGTCTAAAATTAAGTGATCAGAAGCTAAGAGAAATGAAGGATAAGTTGGCTTCCTTTGCCATATCAGTAGCACGCATTGAAGGTAGAGAAGAGGAACTGCGGAAGGAAAACTCCAGACTAAAGAAAGAAATTGATGAGCTTAGAAAGCAAAAGAACTCGGCTTCCACCCCTACTTATGCGTCAGTGGCTGTGTCAAAAGCTACTCCAATACTTAAACCGAAACTGAGTCCCTCAAGAACAAGTGCAGTATTCGTCTCCTCGAAGGCAGGAGAAAGTCCAAAGTCAGTTGCTGAGAAACTGACAAGAATTGTGAAACCCGCGAAGGAGAAGATTAGAATTCTCAAAATACGGAACACTAAGAATGCAGTGATTGTGGAGACGCAATCGCAATAAGATGTGAAGAAGATAATGAGCAACAAGGAATTGAATGAGGAACTAAAGTGTGAGCTGCCCCGTAAGAGGAGGCCCTTGGTCATCCTGTATGATCTTCCAAAGTCCATAGAAACAGAAGAGATCGCAGGAAGGATCTATGAACAAAACTTTGAAGAAAAAATGGACAGAAAAGAATTCCTGAGTGGATTCACTCCGAAATTTAGGACTGGCCCGCGAGATAAAGCTACAGTTCACCAAGTAGTCGAGGTAAGTCCATCAGTGAGGCGGCTTCTCGTAGAGCAGCGAAGAGTTTACATTGAGTTTTGTGCAATTTCGGTAAAAGATTATACAGTCGTCACGAAGTGCATAAAATGTCAAGATCTAGGCCACCATAGCAAGCATTGTCCAAAAGAAAAAATTACCTGCGCCCATTGCGGCAAAGATGACCATAAAAAAGATCAATGTCCTAACTTGTCGCAAGAGAAGCTGTGTATTCCTTGTCAAAAACGAGGGAAATCTTGCAGAAAGAGAGGAAAAGATTGCCCAACCTACCAATTGCTGCTACAACGGCTCATTAACAAAATCGACTATGGCTTGTAAGCGCCCCCTGATAGAAGTGGAATCAACCTTAGAAGAGCAATTAACTAATATCATCAAGAAGTTAATCGTGGCAACAATTGGTAAGGCATGCATCAGCGACAAGAAAAAGAAAGGGAATCCACCGTCTAGAAGAAGAAGGAATGCAATACGAGCAGCAAATTGCAGAAAGCTAACAAAGTCTTCGTGAATATAGGCACACAGACCGAGGACACAGCTATGCAAATAATAGAGGTTTCATCAACTACGACTGAAACTTCACGAAAACCGCGATCGAAACGGTGTGGTATTGGTTATCTCAGGAAGACTGAAGACCCTTATGACTCACAGGCAACACTAAGTATTGGAGGAATTACGCACGAACAAGAAACAGTGAAAACCAGTGAACCCAAGTATGCACCGATACACCCGGAACGAATATACGCGGATTTTGAAAACAACCTGCGACTTACTAAACTTGAGGAAGTTCATACACTGTCACTGGCTCTTCGGCACTTAACGAGAGGGCTACATCCGGCTGGCAAGCATGTCACCTTCCCTCACCCCGAGGCAGTCGACAGAATTCAACTAAAGGCAAATAACTTGCCAACAGACTATGCACAGCTTCTCACCTTGGTAAAACAAGTCTTTGAGAGGAGAGGCGAAATCTTCGATCCCGATATCTTGTACAGGCAGTTTGTACAGACTTATGGCAGGACTGTACTAGACACGAAACTACCTTGGCCCCAATGTAATGTCTACACGAGGCATCCCTGAGTCACTCACGAAGCTAAAGATCGCGCAACTCAATGCCAAGAGAAGTATCACTGTCCTGCATGAAGTAAGGAAATTGGTGGAGGAGTTAGGTTTCGATATTGTCTGCCTCCAGGAACCATATTCACAACAAGGCAAAATACCGTACATGCCGGCAACGTCGCAGATAATCACAACTGGACCGAGACCCATGTCAGCCATAATAGTGTTCAACAAACACACTGTAGTGACTAAACTAGCGCAGTTTTGTGATGAACACACCACATGTGTAGAAATTAGCACACACTGGGGCAATTTTGTGGTATTAAACATGTACCTTCAACATCGAGATGAAATTGAACCCTATTTGAATAAAATAAGGAGATACATTTAGCTCTATCTGATCAACCCATGGTAATAACGGCTGACGTAAACGCAAAGTCGGCCCTGTGGCACAGTCGTCGAACTGATACTAGGGGTGAACTGCTGGTTGATCTTATAAATGAACTGCATCTTGAAGTCCAGAACAAAGAGAGAAATCCATACACCTTCCACAACACAACTGGCGCCTTCACTAACATCGATGTAACTCTAACAAATAACGCTGCTGGAAATATGCTGCATGACTGGCGAGTGACGGACAATCTTACCACGAGTGACCACAACGTCATAGTATTCGAAATTGCAAGGGAACAGACAACAGCCGATCCGGGGAAACCCTACTTCAAAACGCAGTACAATATAAGACGGGCTTCATGGCAGAGGCTGAGAGAAGCTTTCTTGTCTCCGGCAGTAGCGGAAGAAGACTTCGATGTCGACAACATGGCGAGGGAACTAACATGGGCAATTCAGGATGCAATGAAAGCTGCTATTCCTCTGAAGAAGCTTGGTGGTAAAACTGACAGTTTTTGGACTGCACAATTGCAAGCACTAAGAGGAAAAGTAAGGAAAGCTAGGAAAGCCTACCAAAGGAGCCGAGTAGCAGAAGAAAGAGACTTTCTTCTTGCCAGATACAGGCAAATGAGAGTAGATTACAAGCAAAAAATTCTAACAACCAGACAAACAAGATGGGAAGCATTTGTGAAAGAAAATCTGAAAGTGAATCCATGGGGAATTCCTTACAAATTAGCCGCAGGAAAAATACGACCTCCCACCACGCTATCCTCAATTAGAAGAGAAGGACGGTACAGTTACAACTAACTGGAAGAAATCAGTGGACCAGCTGTTGAACAGCCTACTGCCGCATGACATACCAGAGGAGAACAGTGAACAACAAGATGAGCTCTATCGCGAAATGTGGCAGCCCTATGGGAGTGACTTCAGGGAGAGTGACATAACACTGGACGAGGTGGTATCAGCAATTAATTCTCTGAGAGTGGGAAAAGCACCAGGACCAGACGGAATCCCGGCTGAAGTGATACAAAAGTTGATCTTGGATGTAGCTCCAATTCTGTGCAGACTATTCAACGAATGTCTCAGGCAAGGAAGAATACCAAGCATCTGGAAGCATGGTGAAGTTGTAATACTTAAGAAAGGTGCCGATAAAGATCCCCTTATGCCGAAATCTTACCGCCCTATTTGCCTACTAAACGTGATGGGGAAGGTACAGGAAAAAGTACTGTGTCGAAAACTTCAGGACTTTAGAACATCAATTGGTATGAATCCCAATCAGTATGGTTTCAGGACAAAAACATCGACTGAGGATGCAATAAACCGAGCCATCGAGATAGTCGAAAGATCAGAAAAGAAATATGTGGTGGGAGTCCTTGTTGACATTTCGGGGGCTTTCGACAACTTGTGGTGGCCAGCATTGTTTGCAAGACTCCGGAAAATCCGCTGTCCAAAGCGGCTGTACTACAGCCTGAGAGATTACTGCAAGCATAGAACTGTTACCATGAGATGTCCTAACGACAAAATCAAAAGAGAAATAAATAAAGGCTGCCCCCAGGGATCTGTCTGTGGCCCTATCTTTTGGGATTTAGCATTAGAACCATTACTGGAAATTCTTCAACGGACACCTGAATTGCTAGGACTGGTTGCCTTTGCAGATGATCTTCTTCTCCTCGTGGAAGGGATGTCAAGAGCTGAAATCGAAGCGAAAAGTGAGATAGTGCTTAAAATTCTTATGAAGTGGTGTGACGAAGTGAAATTGAAACTCGCTCTAAATAAGACGAACTATATGGTATTTTCAAAAGAGAAAAAACTTAAACGAAATCCCACTATAAGGGTAGGTAATGCGAAAATACGCCGGAGTCCCGTAAGCAGATACTTGGGCCTGTGGCTGGATGAGAGTCTCAACTTTCGAGCCCACATGGAGGAGGTCTGCGGAAGAGCTTTACGAGCTATGAATGCAATCATAAGTATAAGTCACAGACAGTTTCAAATCCCTGCCCTGGCAATGACAGCATACAATAACGTGATACTTGCATCCATTGTCGGCTACGCTGCAAGCGTTTGGGCCAAGCACCTCACAAAGGTTAAGCCGAGGGAGAAAATCCGGAGGCTTCAACGAACGATACTCATCAGGCTTACCGGTGCATATCGCACAACTTCAACAGCAGCTCTAGCAGTAGCAGCAGGTGTACTGCCCCTGGATCTAGAAGTGAGGAGACGAGGAGCAATGTATTGCTGAGGAAGAACAGGATGGACAAGGTGGTAGAAATAACTGGAAAAGAAGTATGGACAAAAAAGGAATTGTGGAATGTACTGATTGAAGAATGGCAAAATGAGTGGGACACTAGCGAAACAGGTCGTAGAACGTACGACATGTTTCCCTCTGTAGCTGAACGAATCAGCATGAAATTCCTACAACCTTCTCCAGGGCTAATCCAATACATAACCGGCCATGGAACATACAGAAGCTTCTTAAACAAACGTGGACTTACACCAACTAGTAACTGCTAGTGTGGTGAGGAAAGCACACCAGAGCACTTGGTGTGGGAATGCAGAATCACTCAGCAACAACAGCTACAAGGTCTGAGGATTTTTGACATACTGCGTTCAGAGAGACTATGGCACTATCTAAATGAAGGTGCGGAAATAGCCTCTCAAATTGAAAAGCAGAAATATCTGGAGCGGAAGAAAGCTGAGGGCGGAAACCGACGTAGACATCCATCATGACCTGCTGTAGCCACATCTGAGTTTCCAGAGGAATCTCACTTCTGAGTGACTGCTGGAGTACTTCATGTATTCCAGGAGGGCAGCTTCCTGAAGAGCTGGGGTCTACGCCGCAGTCGACACCAGGAGTGAGAGCTATGGTCTCACGTCACACACCCACCTTTCGACCAACCACCTGGATGTGAGGATAAGAATGAGACTTCATTCACAAGCTGGACAGTCAAAGAACTGCTTAGTACCCAACATTTTTATTTTTTCAGTTTTTTTTTGTGTTATTTAGTGTAGTTTTGTAGTGCTGACTTATTAGGATTAGATATTTAACTGTAACTTTTTTCCTGTTTTAGTTGCTACCGCATTTATGGGATAATTTACATTAATAGTATTAACATAATTTGTTTTTAAACATGGTCTTAAGGGAAGATTAGCGGCCCAGTTTAGCCTCTGGATGCTGGGTCAAATGTAAATGGAAATAAATAAATAAATAAATAAATAAATATCGTAGCTGCGGTTACCACCCATACTTCATTATAGAGTAATATACTTTATAATCTACGAAAGTAATAAAGTACGTTAAAATACTTTTTTTTTGTCTGACTCCTGTTATCCCCTAATTGTTTGAACAAATGACCGTCACACTGTATTGAAAGATTTTCGTGTATCTCTTTATAGTCACGATTAAATGTCAAGCGTCACTCACTTCACATTTAACGTGTTTGTTTTGGTTGAGGTTCCTTTTCGAATCACTCAATATTTTTTTAACAAAAAAGAATAAGGTTATTATACATTTTTATTTTAATGCAGACCGCAAAGATTCCGTAAAATAATAATAATTTCATGTGATCTAAAAATTCCAGTCACGGAGTTACTTGTCGGCTGCGCAGTACACCTCTATCGTTGTCACCTAATTTGAAGAGGAAAACTACAGATTAACGTGAAATTCGAAACACAGAGCGTCCTAGCATTTTAGCATTAACAAATCAAAGCTTTTACAGAGGTGAATTTCAATTTTAAGACCCATAAAAATTACAGCTGAGACAGGGATTTGAACCAGGGACTTTCATTTCCCCAATAGTACGCCATAACCTTCTGAGTCAAGAGACAAATCTGGTTATAATCAAACATTATTATTCAAACATAATAAAATAAACGTACTTATAATTTATTTTTGCCACTTCAAAACACAAATGTACTTTTATATGATTGAATACCAGTACTTCTAGATTCAGATGCTTGCGGCGAGTGATTTGGGTACGGAAGGTCCCCGGTTCAAAATCCGGATCTCGGATGCAATTTTTGCAGGCCTTAAAATCGACTTTCACCACTGGCAAAGATTTGATTTGTTAATGCGAACATGCAAGGACTCTACCTAAATTTTACGAATATCTGATGAACCTGAAGTGAGGCTGAAAAAAAAAGGACACACTTCTAAAGCAATAAGTAACGTTAAAACAATATTTAGTCGTAAAGGACCGGAAATTTCCGAACTCTTTCTATAGAGTTCTCCATATCGACCAGCCCGACAGCAGACCTACACCGGGCCGCACCGTCAAAATATAAACCAAATTTATCCCGGCCAACCCACGGCCGACACGCGGTGTCGTTTGAACTCACTTCAATCGAGTGAGCGACAACAGTTAGAAAAGTGACGGTGCGGTGCGGGCCGGGTGCGGTGCGGTCTAGTGTGGCGGTACTTCAAGGAGAATTCGGAGTTGCCTTGCATGTTATGGCGACAGGTGTTTGCAGTCGCGCGTCTACCTCCCTCCTTCACGCTGCCACGTTGGCGCTCAGTCATCGTTTAAACACACTGTTCGTTGGAATTAAATAAAACCACTATATTTTAGTTATGGAGTTTTTCTTAATTGTTTCGTTTTGTTCTATTTTTAATTACGAGTAGGGACAGCGAAAAGGTGCTCTCTTTTATTAAAGAGTATGAGAGTCTTCCCATATTGTGGAAGAAGGACGATAAACTTTATCATAATGCGATAAAATAGTGGATACTTGGCACGAAATAAGAGCACATATTGGAGAAGAGATTGACGTTTTGTAAAAAATTTTAAAAAATTTATTTGCCTTCTCTGAATATGGAATTTGACAACAAATCACAAATTACAGTGTCTCAGAATGTTCAGCACTCTTCTAGAAACTACAAAGCTTCCAATGTGAGACGGCATTAATCTCCAATTTTACAACAGTAAATTATTTGTACAGCTCTGCATACGTTGAAAACATATTGCAAGCTAGTAAATTAATCTCCAATTACCAAGTATCTCAGTGCTATGGCTAATCCTTCTGCAGCGGTTATGTCTTTTCGAAAATTTGTATCATTCTTCGAAATCGACTCTTATAAAACTATATAGTCAGTGAATGAAATTCTTGCAAAGTTTCGAAAATGGCCACTCTCTTCTTCTTCCATCATACTGTTCAAAATAATCCACCACGAGTGAGCATCCTATTCCAATAAAGTCTAACTGCCCTCCATCGTCTTTTATACTAACTAAACTAGCAATCGCTACGAATGCATTCAAGTTGCTGAAAGCTCACGGTATGGTTCGAGGGTGGCGTTGACCTCAGGAGGCAATGTACCCATGTTGTCATTAAGCCACTGTGTACAGAGCTGCCAATTTAGCATTCTTATTACAAAATTTAGCATATTTTCAAGTGATTTAGCACGAAACATTCAATTTAACATATAGCACATTTTTTAAGCATTTTTATCTAATAAATCAACGATTTCTTGGATGTGATAAAATTTTAGAATTGTTCATGTATTTGTTAGAATAAAATATCACAATAAATTGTTATTAATTATTGTTAAAGCTGTTTGCTTTATACATTTTACTTTAAAACAAGCATCTCCATAATGCTATTAAACAAAACAAAACAAAAATTTAGAACATGTTGTTATAAAACATTAAAAATCTATTGTTTTTCTTATGTTTAACTGAAATATATATTTAAATTTGTTTCAGACAATTTTATACATAAAATTTACATATCACGATATATGTCTTACTGACGCAAGCTAATTAATATTTTCTTCTCTTTTCATTTCTAGCTAGCTAGATAGATACATAGACAAGTTTGGTTTTTCTGATAAGATTAAATTCTGGTATAGTTGTTCTTCGGAAGTGTTATAAAATGGTAAAGTTACGTTAAGGTAGGTTTTTTTTTTTTTTTTTTTTTTTTTTTTTTTTTTTTTTTTGTAAAGATGTTTGGGGATATAGAATTATCCTAGTAAAGTATTATTTTGGTAGGTTTACGATTTAGTTGATATGTAGAGATTCCAGTGGGAGAGATGTTACGTTAGAGTTTTGATGCGGTAGGATTCATAAATGATAGAGACGATGCTAGGTAGAAATAACATTTGGTAGTTAGTTTTGGTAGGATTTTATTTTGGTAGAAGTGCTGAATGGTAGTGATGGTGATGGTAGATGTTGGGTAGAGACTTTTCTGGTAGGCATGTCATTCAGCATTTTATGGAAACTTTTCCACATTTTTTGCCACTTTTTAATCGTAGATTTGCCATAAAATATTTTTTTTTTTTTTTTACAGTTGGCAGCACTGATTTTGCAAGCAGGTATGGACTGGGACCTCTGGTAAACCTGAAGAGTCCATTGACCGGAAGCGGTTTTGGTCAGTTATTTAGAGACCATTTGGAACCATTCGTGGCCTTCGGGTTCACAAACAACAATGGACTTCCAAGTCGATAATGCGCCATATTCGCGACTGGTTCGAGGAACGTTCTGTACAATTCCGGCGAATGATTTGGTAGCCTTATCACCAGCCATGAATAAAATCGAACATGTCTGGAACATGATCCAAAGGTCATTTCGTGCACAACGTCCCGAATCAGCAGTTATGGACGGCTGTAGAGGAGGCATCGCTGCATATTTCTTGGGGGAACCTCAGACGAGTTGTTGAGACAAAGACTGCGCTCCGCAGGACGAAAAGGAGTCCCACACGATGTTTAGAGCCATCCCTTCACTTTTGGCACCTCAGTGTAGTTTAGAAGTGATAATACATCGTATGTGATTCAGTACAAACACATCTATTCACCTATTCATAGTTGAATTAACATTCATGATGCACGGTACAAAATTTCGCATTTTACGTATTCTTTTGCCCTTAGTATTTTTTTTTTTTTGTTAAAGAACTATATTCCTGTCTGTCTTTCGAGTGCGGGTGGATTGTTTAAGGTTTTTTTTTTTTTTTTTTTTTTTTTTTTTTTTTTTTTTTTTTTTTTTTTTTTTTTTTTTTTTTTTTTTTTTTTTGCAGTCGTCAGTCTCTCCACTGGTTTGGTGCAATCCTCCATCCCTTCCTATCCTGTGCTAACCTCTTCTTTCTACATACTCCTTACAGCCCACGTCCTCAATTATCTGCTTCATATATTCTAATCTATGTCTTCCTCTACAGATCTTACCTTCGACTGTTCCCTCCACTAACAAATTAACCATTCCAGCATATTTCAAAATATGACCTACCAGCCTGTCTCTTCTTCCTGTAAGCTTCTTCCACGAACTTCTTTCCTCAGCCATCATTTCCAAAACTTGTTCATTTCGTACTTTGTCTGTCCACATAATTTTCAGAATTATTCTGTAGCACCACGTTTCAAATGCTTCAATTTCCTTTCTTTCGGGTATTTATAAAGTTTATGCTTCGCAATCATTAAGTGCTGTGAGTTTTAAAAAGTTCTTTTTAAGTCCTAGATCAATATTTGAAACTAAAACATTTCTCTTTATCATGAAGTCTCTTTTTGCTAGTGCTATTCTGCTTTTAACATCATTCCTGCTTCGCCTATCGGTTGTAATTTTGATTCCCAAGTAGCAGAATTTACTTCTCCTATTGTATCTGATCTTATTTTTATATTTAATCTACTGTGATTGGTAACGTTTACATAAAAAGTTTAATTGCAACGATATTCCGGTTATATCGATAGTCTCTAATAGCCTCTCGATATAAGTCAAACATCTGAAGGGGAATATAGCATAGCAGAAGCAGATTAGTCTGTGGCAGATTTCGTCAGTGCAGTTATTCCATTAAGACCAAAGCAATTCGTAAGGAAGTTTAAGGAAAATTTCAGCAGAATAAATACGTTTTTATGGTTGTTATTCTTCAAAATAATTATCGTTTTTGAAAGTTTCATGACGAGCTTAAAATTTTTCACAATGAACTTCGCCAGATAAACTCTCTCTACGAATAAAGCGTCAATTTTCCAAATGAGCTTATCAGTTTTTATTACGATCGTATTTTCTTTATGTTTCTCACAGACAAAAATGGATTGCGTAAAAACAGTGGTTCACAAAACTAGCAGTTAGTGTTGTTAAATGAAATGTTGTGTACTTTTTTTTTTTTATGGATTTTTAAAAACGCTCCAAATGAAGTTACTTTTTTATCGTCAGTTTAAAAATCCCTAAAGGAGATCTTTTGTTTCTAGGTACATAATTAAATCCAGGCACTAGTGCATTATTTAGCCGCTAAAAGTTCTGAATGAAATCAGCACATTCATTATATCGCCATTTGCGTATTGTGGCATTTCTTCTGTTGATTTCGCGATGCCTTTGATTCCCGCAGCACTGTGAGACAAAGCAGCATCGCGATTTGCGACACAATGTACCGTCCGTTGTCATACTTGGTCGAGAAGTTTCCGACGTGACTATTAAAAGTAAGCGAAGGTTTTCACAATGCACCGCTCGGCAGACACGAAGTTATGATCAGCTTGGGAAAAAGTTTTTAACACCTGCCAGTTCTGACTATAGGTGCGTCAACTTGAAGTTAGAGTTCCGATTGTTAAACTTTTCTCTCTCCTGTCGGCCAGTAAGTAAAGTGCACATCTCTGGCTGGGTTTACAGCATGTACTTTGCGATAAATTTCAGATTGCTTGTTTTAAAACATTAGCCACAGTAATAGGCATTGTCGTTCTTCCAGGTCTTGTCTTTTTTGGTTACAACATATCTTGAATATCGTGGTATAGTTTTGGGTCCCTGACTTTGGGTATGAAGTATGGCAGCTGGGTGACGTGCAAAGGACAGCAGCTAGATTCGTTTGAGGAATTTATCGCAGCTGCACCATTGTTTGAATATGATAGTGTACTTTGGACCCACATTTTGGGTATCAAATACAGGAATTGGAGGGCGTTCAAAGGAAAGCAGTTAGAATTTTTTGCGGAAATTTCCTCAATAACCAGTCAGTAACAGATGTGATAATAAAGTGAAATATTAACTCTGAAAACCTTAGTTAATAAGGTCTAAAATGTCACAAGAGGTGCGAAGCAGTATTTTTGGTTGGCGGATAATTAAAAAGAAAAGAATGATGTACAGAAGAAAAATGAAATGATAATGTTATAGAGAAGAGGTTTCGAAGAAGGGAAGCCTAAAAGAAAATTGAATCAATCGTCGTAGTATGGAAGAGTCCATTAATATTTGTACATGATACTTAAATAGCGTGTGATCTGTGAATGTTGAATGTCAATTGAAGATCATGAATTGTGAAACGTTATAAAGATAAGTAGTAATTTTTAATCTTAAAAGAGCTGTAATATTGTAAAAAAAATTGTATTTTTAATGTGTCAAAGAAAGCCTCGATCAGATGTTTAAGAGAAATATGCTAGATTGCTAATTATTTGTATTGATATTATGATATCAGGTGTTAAGCGTTGGTCATATCTATATATATAAAGATGAATGTATGTATGTTTGTTTGTTCTTCATACAAATCCACAGTTTTCATCCGATCTCGACGAAACTTTGCACACTTATCCTTTGAAACAAGGAGAAAAATACTGTCTACATTTGGTTGAAAAATTATCTGTATAAATAATACATGTTGTCTCATAATTTCGAAATACTACTGAACGGCGATAGACAGACGAGTTGGATTTGGAGCCATTCAAAAACAGAAGGAGGATAAAGAGTGCTGGTAGTGTAGAAGGCATTTTGATGATGAGGCGTTGAAAGATATCGATGTAAGAATTAGGAATAATGCATGGGAAAAAAAGATGACCATGGGCACAAGGTGGCGCTCGATCTCACACTTAAGGGTGTGGGAACATTTTGTTTTGTGTGTTCGGTTGTCAGGGATTGGTAAACCGAGCGTGGTGGATGAGCAGTATGGTTATGGCCTCGCATTCGGGAGGACGCGGATTCAAATCCCCGTTCGGGCATCCAGATTGGGGTTTCCCATGGATTTCCCAAATCACTCCAGGTGAATGCAGGGATGGTTCCTTCAAAAGGTCATGGCTGACTGTCTTCCAGTTCCTCGTCCACAGCGCTTTCCCGCCTCTAATGACCTCGAGCAACAACAAAAAAAGAGGAATAAATTACCATGGCAACTGATGAATAATTTTCCAGGAATTCTTTAATGGAAAAGTGGTTGGGCGGAAAAATTTAATAATATAAAATAATAAGAAAGTAATAATTATATTATTGCCACCGGAATATGCAATCGATCGAAATTAAAAAATTCAGTTAAATATGTATTTCCATACTGTTATCGGATATCATGTTTTGTTGAAAATGATTTCTTCACTAACTTTTTTTTTTTTTTTTTTTTTTTTTTTTTTTTTTTTTTTTTTTGCCGCGTACACTGCGTCTGTTGTGGCTGAACCTACGATTTAACGTTGAATCCGAACCACGGAAAGTCCTGGCGTAGCTCATATGATCAAGAGGAACATAGTTCAAAATTCTAGGCCTCACCTGGCTTTGAACTCGGGACACTCTTTTTACTACTACTGAGCTCCCAGTCCGCTCTGGTGATATTTCTTTAACGACTCCCAACTCTTAGTGAACAACACCTTCGATACAGCGTTGATGAAACTGAAGGGTGCGTTTTGACTATAAAAGAAACAATTTTTGGTTTCTTTACGATTATTTTCGGGAAACAATGGAAAACAGAAATAAGTCCGGCTACTTCTTGCCCAGCTTCAGTATTAGTCCTGCAGCTTTTTTGGGCGAGAAAAAAGAAAGCTTCACCAACGCAAGTTTACTGAATTTACAGAAAGCCTACGGCACATGTTTGCCACCTCCTTGTTCTCAAACAGAAGTGCCACGTAAAAGGATTTTCTTCGGTCTTGCTTCCCATTCTTCAAAAATTACTGCTGCGGGGGTGGAGCGAGGAATCACAGAGAATCCCATTGTGTTCATCTTCTCCGAAGGCAGCGCGAAGCAGGTGCTGACAAGGGTGTGAATGACCATGTGCCATCCACCCCTATCAAGCAAATCCTATCCGCTTTCTAACACCCGAGCTTAGCTCTTGCTGTAGGAGGCAATACCTTACAAATAATGAGAGACCCCAGGTTTTTCCGTCCCTCTAACATCCTATTTTCGAAGAATATACTGGGAGAGACTGTTTTAGCCTCTTCCAAGAAAATAACATCTCCTTCACGTGGTGCAACCCGATTACATGACCGAGCGTGGTGGTGTAACGGTTAGCCTTCTGGCCTCGCATTCTGGAGGACGGCGGTTCGAATCCCCGTCCGGGCATCCAGACTTTGGTTTTCCATGGTTTCCCAAATCACTCCAGGTGAATGCCGGGATGCTTCCTTCAAAAGGCCATGGCCGAATTCCTTCCCATTCCTTGCCCCCCATCCTTTCCCGTCTCTAAAGACCTAGTTGTGATAGGAGACGTTAAGTAGTTAAAAAAAAAAACCGATTACATGGACGAGGCTCTGGCAATTGAAAGATTCTCGGTATACGGAGTCACCCTCTGCTGCGGAGGTTGCCGAAAATTGAATGGACAGATAACGTACAAAATTATTTTTTTTTTTAAAGAATACAGAAAAACCACCTATTTACTATAATAAAGTTTTTCAAGTAAATAAAATCTTTATGAAACAATTGAGCTATACCGTGGCTGATTTCTGTGTAAAATATACCACCTTTTTTACAATGTTTTGGCAACCTTAATACTTTAATTGAAGTTTAATATTAAATTCCTTATTATAGGCTCTTTATAATTTATGTGATTATTGTAGGTCATTTCTTCCACAGTTGTTTGTTAAATTAATAACTATTCTTTAATAATTACGCCAGTACAACTGTTTTGGATAATATATATTTGACGATCTTGTAGTTGTTGAATAGGCCTGTTGGAAATGCCTGGTAGGGCTGGCAAAACATGTGATTATTGTAGGCCATTTATAATTTGTTCATCGTACTCAAAGCTTCGGATTCTTGTCGTATTTTGGTATGGGCACTAAATCTATTCTCTACTTTTCTTTGACACTTCACGTAGTCGCCAGCTACAGAAATAGTAAAAAAAAAAAAAAAAAAATATAGCGCTTTCATGTTTGAAGGATTTATTTCAATTCCTTCGCGGTTGTAGAAATTAACTGTACGATCATTGATCTCTCGTCTAAAATTTTTTTAAGGTATGAATCAGATTCTTTTTTAAACCATGAGATAAGCAGAATTTATTCATAATAAAATATAAAATTTATTTTTTCTTATTCGTGGAATGAGCATTTTGCAGGAATGAGTCATTAACAAAATTTAGTCATAACTGAAATTTTCACAAGTTACAAGATTACATCTGCTCGAGTCATGTTGAAAGGGTGTGCTTCAGTCTGGATGCAATATTACAAAACGGCTGCAATGTCCTTGCTCTTTGTGTGGTTCATCGGTCGATTTTTTTTATTCGGTTACTGAATATTCCATCTCTATGCTTGGTCAACACAGTACATCGCAGTAATGACGTGAGTCGACGGTAAAAGACGCGCGTCAATAAACTTTCTCATTTATCTGCTTCGCAGTACACAAGCGAAAGCACGAGATATTCGGTGATTGTTTCAGGGGAGGTTGGATTCAAGACGCTGAATTTGTTCTGTGAAGTAAAGTTCTAGTTTGTTTCGGACAGAATTTTCCTGACCTGACTCACTTTTAAAACCATTATTCTGCGTGTTTACAAAACTATTCTTCTAATAATTTATATTTGGTTATTGTAGGCCATTTCTTCTACAGTTGCTTGTTAAACTAACTGATTTTTGTTCAGTAAATACGCCAGTGCAACTGTTATATTATTTATTTTCCGGACGCGTTTCGTCTCTCGTCGAGGTATCTTCAGCGTACAATGTTTTCTGTAATTTGTGATATTTTAACATAATAGTTGTTTTACATATAACGAAATTTTTCTTATATATAGGAACCATAAAAATGATTTTTATTTACATATCAGTTTTGAATGATCAAGCAGAACGTCTTGTTTACATAGGTGTAATAAGGTAGGATTCATATTATAACTTACATTTCTATTTTAAGGTGTGGTTGTTGGTCGCCTGTGACCTCAACCAGCATGCTGTTTACACTATTGTACATATTTACACAGTTTTTTCAAAATTGGTATCTTATGAATTCACTTTGAAGCACAGTTTTGGTGCACGACATTGCCAAACTTCAGTGTTTGTGTGCGCGCCGCTGTTGTTCAGCTGTTTTCCGGTGGTGCTCTGTCGGAAGTGGCGTAAGAATTTGAAATTTCGTAATAACATTTTGTGTGTGTGTGTTTTGCTTTGTTTTAGCACAAATGTGTATGAGTTGTCGATGGGGGAAGTGAAAGTGGTTTTAAATTACTGTTGTGGTGAAATTTGAGTGTTTAATGCTGTTAGTGTCAGTTTCGATATTTATTAACTTGAAAAAGTTTGGATGGTTAAGTTTATATGATCATTGAGTACGTGTTTTCCTGAGACTATTGCTTTTTGAATTTGATAATTTTCTTGAAGAGTTAGAATATTGTGTTTTTTGTTGTTTGTTGTTAGGATTTTCATCTGTGTATCTATGTTAGTGGGGAATGGTTATTTTCTAAATGATGTTCGGCAAAAGTTGAATGATATATTTATGTATTGTAAGGGAATTGTTTTATCTTTATTCCTCTAAGACTGCAGGGACATTATTCATGTTTCAGGTGTATTTATTGCTAATCTGAACCTGAAATACACAATTATAAATTCTGATTTTATTCTCACTTGATCGCTATTCCACACTTTATGGTAAATTACATTAGAGTTTGCTATATAAGAATCAACAACCCAAGAAAATATTTATTAACAATCAGGAGCTGAATTTTGTATTTGAAAAGCGAATTACTTCAATTTATACACTCAATTTGTGTTAAAAAAATCGTAATTAATGTAACTGATGGGTCAACTGTCAAATTAAAGTGAGTCAAACTGTTTTTTTTTTTCTGACGTATTTAAAGAATTGCGAACAACGAAGCATTAGGGAGGAAGCTGGTTAGAATCTCCTTCCGGCCACCCAGATTTTGGTTTTCCATGGTTTCCCCCAAATCAGTACTGGCAAATCAAGGTATAATTAATTCCTTCATAAGTTCATGGCCGAATTCCCTCCCTTTCATTTCCGCCTGTCAACGATCGTGTAATAGAACAGGCATAATGCATTTCATGTAATTTTATTTAGTGTAATTTTATTTAATGTAACAGAACATACAGATATCGATCAGTTGGTAATGTATAAGCTCTTTGAAATAGAAACATTGTCGCGAAGTATCGCTGACGGGTCATGGCGTGTGTATTGTATTGAAATGTTGATCGGCAGACAACGAGTGATTTCTTCAGTATTAAGATGGAATAGTCTAGAATATTTATGTTGAGAATATAAGTGAGCATTGATGAGAACTGTGATCGCTGTTTTCTGTGTGGTGAAAGTACTGTATATGTATTTAGGACAGTTATTTGGATGCCACGTATGTTTGTGCTGCACGAACTTTTCGGTTAAGTGTATTGTAATTATTCGCTGTTTTCCTACCTTTAAGAAAGTACATGAACCTCCAATCATGGGAGGACGAACATTAGTTTAAGTGTCTGCAGTTTGCTTCTGTTGTGAAGGATAAATTTGACGATGAAATAAAAAAAGTTGCAAATGTGAACTAGTTTCTTGTGTGCAACTGAAAACCTGATAAGTCGTTATCAATGCTAATGAAGGTAACCAGACTGGCGACCGTGATCTAGTTTAATTTGTAATATTCATAACTCTGAAAGTAATTCAATCAGTTAACTTCTTCTTCGATACTTAAATATACATTATCCAGACAATTAACATTTAAATAGCTTCAGGGGCATAGCGCCAGAAGCAAACAAACCAATTGTTCTCGGAATCCGCCCTGAGACTTATTTCAAGCGGATCAGCTATTACCGTAGGGGCTTTAGGAATGTTATATCGTTCTGTTAATTAAATGAGTTCGGGGAATAGACACGGAGACGAGTTTCCATGCTGCAACGAAATCTACGTAATTGTGATTGTGTATTTATCATTTATATTTTCTGTCGTTTTCCTTTTTATACTGGGAATGTTCTCACTACGACAGATTAGCGTTTTAAAATTCCGTCTGCCTTTACGGTTATGTGCCAGGTGAAGAATTCCTCGTATTTGCAGCCAAGTGCCTTGGCAGCTCCGCGTGTTTGAAACTCAGTGCTCGGAAAGTATCCTCTGGAGAAGATTACTCCGTGATGTTTAGTATTAATAATTTTGTTAAATAAGAAGGCCAAAAGGGCAGGTTTAAAAGGCTGGTGCAGCTGTATACTGTAAATTGTAGCGCAACCTGTTGGGTTATATACAAACGTATCTAGTCAGCTATGCATAACTGTATATATAGGGCCTACAGACGATTCACATTACCGAAAATAGTTTTCTTTTGAACAAAGTTGTCAGCTTGCGGCCACCCTGATTCTTGGTGATTTTGACGATTATTACATTAGATTACAGCTTATTTTTTTTTTTTTTTACTTATGGCTTTACGCCTCGTCGACGTCGAGGTCATTAGAGGCGGGGTAGCACTGGGGACAATGAACAGGAAGGAATTCGGCCATGACCTTTTTTAAGGAAGCATCCCGGCATTGGCCTGAAGTAGTTGGGGAAAACATGGAAAACCCAAATCTGGATGCCCTGACGGGGATTCGAACCGGCCGTCTTCCCGAATGCGAGGCCAGAGCGTTAACTGTTTACCCACCACGCTCGGTTTTTACAGCTGATGAATTGTTTTATTTACATTCAAATAATAAGCTCCAACGTAATGTTGTTGGGATTATTGATCTGTTTACGTCTATAGACACCAAAAATAGCTTCTCGATAAAAGATACATTTCAGTGACACATCAGTATGTTTCTGAATCAGCTTAGGCAGTTTTAAATCGTTGTCTTCATGCGACAGTTTCTTCCAGCGCGATTAGACGATTAATACCAAAACAATTCGTAAGAAAGTTTGAGGAAAAATTCAGGGTCACGATTAGACGATTAATACCAAATCAATTCGTAAGAAAGTTTGAGGAAAATTCAGGGTCATGATTATGTGATTTTACTGCTGACATCATTCAAAAACACGATCGTTTATTAACAACTTCACGCACTAGATATTGTCCATTGGAACCTCGCCTCATAAGTTATCTCCATGAAGAAACTGTCAGTTTTCCAAACAACGCTTATAACATCAATCTTTATTACGAACGCGTTTTTTTGCATATAAAATCATTTTGCATCATCGTAAAAAGTTACCGCCAGTCTTGTTATATAGAATATAACAACGTTTAATTAGAATTCCGATAACTTTCTTTTCAAGAACCGAGCTTGGTGAGTGAGCGGTGACTAACGTGCTTGCAATTCAGAAAGACGAGGTTCGATCCTCCTTCCGAACATCCAGATGGATCCTTCAAAAGTCCACGGCCGAATTCATTGCCGTTCCTTGTCTCCCCTCTCCCCCTCCCCCCTATCCTTTAACGGCTTTAATCACCTCGACGTCGAAGAGGCATAAAGCAGTGAACAAAACAAGCTTTTCGAGATATTCTTCAACAGAACGTTTTTCGTCGGCCATTAATTTAAAAATTCGAATTGAGATCTTTAGTTCCTGTACATCCAATTCAGCCTTGGCGCTAACCCATTACTTTGCTGATAAATGTACCGAATAAATTCGTCACATTCATGGCAACACAAAATATGATCAATTCACGTATTGCACGTATTGCAACACAAAATATAGTCAATTCACGTATTTCGTCTATTCTCCGCGCTAGTTTTTGTTCTCTGCGAGACTGTGTATGAAACCGAGAGACAAAACACGATCGCACTTCGCAACGCAGAGTAACATCCACTGTCGGATTTAGAGCCACAAAAACATTAACGGAAAACTTGTCAGTGAACATTAAATATAAGCGCAGATTTTCACAATGGACCACTCTTTCAACTTTTAAGCCACTTTTAGTTTTTATCGGTTGGCAGTTCTGACAACAGGTGGCCGAAGTCAAAGGCAGAGTTTTAACTCATACATTTCTCACCTCTTATCATTCAGCAAATAATGCGAACGCTTTATCCTGCTTAAGGGGACACAGTCGCAAAAGACCTCCCATAAGAAATCAATGTTAAAACAAGCAAACTTCAGGTACACTTTCTGAAGAAACTTTCGCAGTATACAGATAAAACATCATCTGCAAATCACATAAAGATTTGTTACTATATTTTATATAGTTTACGAGTAATGATTTTTTGTTCTAAAAGACAAAAAATTATTACTTTTATAAATACTTTGGAGCTTGTAAGTTTGTTCTTGTTGTTATGACAGGTTCCATTTTTTATTAGATTACTCATCGTTTTATTAACAAGAGATTCTGAAAGTCTGATGTCTTTATCAGTCTTAGTTCTTGAGAAAAACTTACCAGAAGATCAAAAAAGTAGTTTTGAGAAAAAACTGTACTAAATGTTTTACATACGAGAAACTAACGTAGGCTACATTACAATACAGACACACTTTTACAACGCATCACGAAAAAAATTATATCTCCGAATCTAATCGTCAAATTTACATGAAACAAACGGCATTCTGTAGCTAAATAATTGGAGCATTGAACAAGTCTAAAATAAAATATTTTTTTTTGAGCCTGTTCACGACTGTGTCCCCTTAAGGCCTGCTATTCCAAGCAAAACAGGGAGCAAGTGGAATTCAGTGTTTGTCACTTCTACGGATCTGCTACTACAGCGCTAATGAGCTCGCTGTCGACGCGCCCTAACCCCCCCCCCCCCCTATTGCAGGACAATTTGCACTGACCGAACGGGAGCATGGCATACACGCCCAGCGATAACAGATACAAAGAATCCAGTTCTGCCAACTACGACGCGAGAAACAACTAAGTTTCTACTTCATCTGCGACGAATACTTGGACAAATTCGCCAATATTTAATCTATTTTGTCTCCAATAATACAGTGACGTTATACAGTGACGCTATACAGTTTTTGAATAAGCTTGGAATTAATTTCGTCTCTCTGAATTCAGGTTTCTGATCTTAGCTAAAACTGTTACACACCTAATGACAGTTTATCAAATTTTACTTTGGTACAGAGTTTCCACTGTGGAAATCACCACAATTATTTAGTGTACCGTATCTTAATATAATAGTATATTACCTATTTATTTTAACTTTATTATTTAAATTAATTTTTTATTGAATTATTATTTAAATGTAAATACTTAATTTAATTTAATTGCAATGAGCACAGGCTCCGGTGGCAATTTCCCTACACACCCATCTTCCCCTATCCTGCACCTACCTACATTTGCCCTCTACAAATTTTATCTTTAAATTCTTTCAAAGTTTTCGGTAAATTATTCATCATTTCTCTTGGTAACTCATTCCAATCCCTGACACCCTTACCTAAAAAGAGAATCTTCCCACACCCTTGTGCCTGAAATCGAGTGCCAGCTTGTGGTCATGGTCATCTTTTCCCTTCCATGCACTACTTTTCATACCTATTGCAATATCTTTCCATGCCTCATCGCCAGTATATGCCCTGTACACTCCCATGACCCTCCTCATCCTCCTCCTGTCTTGCAATGAATCCCATTCCAGCTCCTTTATCATATCCGTCACTGATTGCATTCTGCGATAATTTCCAGAAACAAATCTAGCAGCCCTTCTTTGCACCCTCTCCAACTCCTGTATTTGATACGTAAAATGAGGGTCCCATACTACACTACCATATTCGAGCAATGGTCTGACCAAAGTTTTGTAACCCAATTCCTTGACTTCTCTCGTACATCCCCTCATCACTCTCTCCAACAAGTGCAGAACTTTGAAACCTTTTCCTACCACCTGTCCTATGTGTCCTGCCCAGTTAAGTTTGTTATCAAAAGTAATTCCAAGATATTTACATTTCAAGTCTTCAGCAAGCAATTCTTTCCCCACCTTATATTCATAATTAACCTTTTGTTTTTTATTTGTGTATCTAATAAGCTGACTCTTCTTTGCATTTATCTTCATTCCATGTTTACCAACCCAATTAGATATCCTGTCCAGATCACCCTGCAACTGTTTACAATCCTCTATCGTTTTGATTCTTTTATACAGCATTATGTCATCTGCAAACAATCTAATTTCAGATAGTAAACAATCAACACAATTATTCATTAGAATAATGAATAGCAATGGTCCCAATACGCTACCCTGTGGCACACCCATTTTTACTTCCACTTCTTTTGATACTACATTTCCTACCCTAACTTTCTGTTTTCTTTTTAAAAATTCTTCTACCCAGCAAATGACTTTCTTATCCACTCCAATGGTTTTTACCTTATTTACTACCATTTTATGGCTTACTCTGTCAAACGCCTTAGACAGATCTAGTGCTACACTATCAATTTGGCCTCCCTTGTCCATTTCATCTGAAATATCTTGCATATATCCCACCAACTGAGATTCGCATGAATATCCTTGCCTGAAACCATGTTGCCTGCTTGAAAACCACTTACGTTCCTCACATATATTTCTGATGTGTTGCATATCAATCTTTCCATTAATTTACCTACCACTGATGTCAAACTGATTGGCCTGTAATTCTCAACTCTATTTCTCACCCCTCCTTTATGTACCCGTACTACTATTGCACTTTTCCAGTCCTGTGGTAAGCAGCAAGTATGTATAACAGTGCCAGTAGCGTGGGAACGGCGATGCTTACGAAACCACAGTTCATGAGGTGAAACCTCCAGCAGAGGTAGGAAATGTTTTAGCTACCACTGATAACCCAGCCCATCTTCAAAATATTCACTCCCGTTTTTGTGTTTTTCGCTATTGAATGAAAATGGTTTAGAGACCGTAGTTTATCATCTTGGGAGGGAACATGATTTAAAGTCTCAAACATGGATTTTTCCAAACTATCCATTCACAGTCGCCTGAACATAAAACCAGATTTGAATCACTGTCGCTCAAACTTAAGTCTGAACTTAAATCTCAAATAGAAACACACTCCAGTAAACTTGAGAGAACAATTACATCACAATCCGTGGACATTGAAAAACAATCGACTCTTTTTCAATCTGCAGTCGGAAGCATTCACGTGGTAAGATCATAGTCCTTACTTAGAATTAAGACCATTATGGCGAACATATTTGGGCAAATATAGAATAATAAAGTGCAATATTAACCCCGAAAACCCTGGTTAATAGGGTCTAAATGTCACAAGAGGTGCGAAGCAGTATCTTTGATGGACGGACAATTAAAAAGAAAAGAATGATGTACAGAAGAAAAATGAAATGATATGTTATAAAGAAGAGGTTTCGAAGAAGGGAAGCCTAAAAGAAAATTGAATCAATCGTCGTAGTATGGTAGAGTCCATTAATATTTGTATATGGTACTTAAATAGCCTGAGGGCGAAGAAAAATGTTTTAACGTGTGATCTGTGAATGTTGAATGTCAATTGAATATCATGCATTGTGAAACGTTATAAAGATAAGTAGTAATTTTTAATACTGTAATACTGTAAACAAAATTCTATATTAATCTGTCGAAGAGAGCCTCGATCAGATGTTTAAGAGAAGTATGCTTAGATAGCTGATTATTTGTATTGATATTATATTAGAGTATTGATCATATACCAGATATTGGACGCCATTTAAAAAAGAATCAACGAAACTGGTTAGTATCTGGTAAGTGGAGAAACAAATAAGCATAAAATAAAAGATATTACGTAAGCATGTGCATGGACAGCAGTCACATGTACGATCATCTCCGTCGTCGGCAAATTTCACTGCTGTCGATATTCAACGTACGCATAAAAAACTAACGCTTCCAACGTGACTAAAGGTAATCTAGATAGAACCGAGACAGCAAGTTTAAGGTCTGCGGATCCAAGTAAGGGGGCATCCATAAATTACGTGAGGTGTTTTTACGGATTTCTGGATCCCCCCCCCCTCTGGTGAGACTTTGCGAGATCTGCCCCCCCCCCTAGAAATCGCCTTCGAAACTTTATGAGACCTTTTTTTATTTCACCTCACGTAATTTATCGACAAGTGATATTCAAGGGAAAATAATATATTATTAGCGAATTTACCAATGATATTTGACAGTCTGTCGAATTTAAGTTATTATATTGTGAAAGGGACTGCGAATGGTAATAGGTGAAATTGTATAATGATTATGAATATGAGGTAGGAAAGGAATAGCATGTTGAAGGGTAGTAACTTAAATACCTTAGCATAACATTTTATAAAAAACTGAGCTAGGCAGGACATATTGGACACGTAGTAGGAAAACGTTTCAAAATCATTCACTTGTTGGAGAGAGTAATGAGGGAATGTACTAGAGAAGTGAGGCAATTGGATTACAAAACGTTCGTCAGACGTTGATTGAATATTGAGGTGAATTATGGGACCCACATTTTGCGTATCAAATACAGGAGTTGGAGAATCTGCAAAGAAGGGATGCTAGATTTCTCTCTGCAAAATACCGCAGAACACAATCAGTGACTGATATGATAAAGGAGCTGGAATGGGATTCATTTGAAGTCAGAGTCATGGGAGTGTGCAAGGCATGTGTTGGTGAAGTGAAAGATATTGATGGAAGAGTTAGTTGTGTTGTATGGAAGGGGAAAGATAATTATGACCACAAGTTGTCACTCAATGTCAGGCATAAGGATGTGGGAAAAATTTCCTTTCGTAGGTTGGGGTGTCAGGGATTGGAATAAATACCAAAAAACTCTTAAGGAATATAAAATTGAAATTCACAAAGGGTACAAGGAAGGGAAGAAATGGGTATGTAGAGAAATTGCTAACGGAGCGTGCTTTCCATCGCAATTACATTAAATTAATTAAGTGAGAGTACTGTCAGACAATACTAAAAAAAATAGGGTTTTGATTCTTTTTTTTTTTGTTACAGTTTAACGTCCCTTTTTAACAACGTGGTCTTTAGAGACGGGAAAGGATGGGGGCAAGGAATGGGAAGGAATTCGGCCATGGCCTTTTGAAGGAAGCATCCCGGCATTCGCCTGGAGTGATTTGGGGAAACCATGGAAAACCAAATCTGGATGCCCGGACGGGGATTCGAACCACCGTCCTCCCGAATGCGAGGCCAGAACGGGTTTTGATTCTGACATGGAGATAAAACAGTATAAACATTATATGACAACATACCTAGAGATATCCACAATGTACCATAAGAATAGTTCTGCTGGTGTTGGCGGCAGAGATTGTAAGAAATACTTACATGAGTTAAAGTCATTCCAAGAAGAAAGGAATACATACGTAATTTTTTAATATTAATGCTTTCTACAACTTATTTAAAGATGAAAGGCAACCTTTTGCTAACGAGAAGACAACTTGTCTTCCTCCTGTAACCGCCTAACATATAATTAGCAGAAATAACAGGCAGAATCGCTACTAAAGCTCTACCATGTTCTTTGTGATTCGTAGAATAAAGTTCAGACCACTTGTTAGTCGAGTTAATTAATTTAATTACAACATAGTGCATTCTCCGGCGGAAATCTCCTTATACACCCATTTCCCCCCCCCCTTTATTTTAATCTTAAATTGTTTGTATATAATTTACCGACCACCAACGAATTTTAATTGTTTTTTAAAGTCCAAATTAAAATTTCTTTTACTTGTTTCATATTCTTTAATATAAGGGAGGAATTCAACGATACCGTGACTGATTTTATGTCTGATTATACCACTTGTATTTATAGCACTGGGACTTATTTCTTTAAATGTTTTTTGGTCGCCAGGGGATCCAAGTTCCGTTCAATTAATTTCGAACTTGAATCTCCAAATTCATGAATTTATTATTTTATATTTAAATAACTTCGAACTTTAATGTCGTTATTTTCTTATTTATTCAAACTATATTCAAGAAATAAGGTCTCTGAAGATATAAGGTTTGATTGAATAGTATCGACCCACACGCACACTATCGGTACTCTCTGTTACTCTTTTGTCCCCATGACAACCAACTGTTATCTTCGTGTAACCGACATTCTGCTTTATTTTCTTTGGAACCCCTTATGCTACACACTTCTTTTAGAGCAGTACTTCGGTGAACTTGATATTCCCGTTGAAGTTTTATACTAAATTCTATAGAATTAGCACCTTCTAATTTCTGTATACTTTCAGTATACTGTCATCTCCTTGAGTCAGCTG
>JARYHS010015710.1:0-23099 GCA_031002005.1 Vandiemenella viatica
CGACCCTTAAAGGGCAAAAGTATCAATATTTCTGCAACACGTTTTTGTGTGACGAACCATTTAACTCCCTTCATATCTAACCGATATAGGCAAATTAGTTATCATATTAAAGATTAATGTCTCTGCCGTGGTCACATTATATTTTATGTAAGGAATTTTTTGTAATTCGAGCCTAAACCCTTTGACTGCTGTTGATGAGTTAACTCGTCATGCTGCCTGCTGCTCCCTGGGTGCTAATGACGAGTTTCTCCGGAGTGCTGATGACGCATATAGACGTGCCGCTACCTGAGTGCTGATGGCGAATATAGTTGTGCCACTACCTGATTCGTACAGTGGACTTCCCGTTCCATATCTCCGCAGTTCTGGTCACTAGCTTGTTGTTGTCTGTTGTCATAAAGTGTAAAAGGAACTCCTAAATCTACAGTTCATTTGTGCTAACAAAAGACATACACTTCACAGCTTTCAAATGCTTTCCTTCTGTTGAGTACTTACGTGGAACAAATTTCATCAAAAAAAAAAAAAATATATTTATAATCAGGTAATTACAAAGTGTAACAAATATTCAGTCAACATTGATATATTTTGGGAATCTGCATCTACACAGATATTCTGCAAGCCAAATTTCGGTGTGTGGCGGAGGCTGCTTCTACAATTATCTTTTTCATGTGTTGTTTTACATTTGTGAATAGCACGAGGAAAAAACGAATGGCTTTAACTCTCTGTATGAGTTCGAATATCTCTAATTTTACAGTCGTGGTGTTAACGCGATATGTAAATGTGGAAGTAAAATATTTCTGGCGTCTTCTTCGAATCTACACTCTTTAAATTTCAACAATAACACTCTACTTGATTTATAGAGCCGTATGTTATTGTAGATGGCTGAGAATTTCTGTGAAGCTATTGTGCGTACTAAATCAACCAGTGACAAAACGAGCCACTTTTCTTTGAATTTTCTCTATGTCTTCTATCAACCCAATCTGACACGGATTCCCGATATAAGAACAGAATTAAAAAGTGGGTGTAACAACGGTTTTGTAAGCTGTAGCCTTCGTGTATGAATTACATTTCCTTAACGAAGTAAATTCAAATTGTTGTTGCCATTGCTCCAACTAAATTCCGATGTTATAGTGCGATATGAAAGATGAACTGTATATCTCTTTCTTCTACAGACGTCGTAATACGACGTTTTGAACAATGAAATCAATGTACACCAATATTTAAGCTACGAGTTATTTCATTCGTACTTGAGTTAATACAGTAAGAAACCCATAAAAAATTGCAGTTGTTATAAATGGGTATACAAGAAAGAACAGTAAACTATTGAGGTAAATTTTAGAATCATGGCGCTTTCGGCATTAGCTGCAAAAATCGCGTAAAAACTACAAGCAAGATATAATTATTAGTGACGAAAAATGGTATTATTGAGTCAGTTTACTTCTGCAGTAATTAATCTACAGAGAAACTATGTAGTGAGAGAATTTATTCTGTATCAGCTGTGAGAGATCGCGCCAGGAATATTCAGCACTGGGCGGGTGGGGCAGCGCGGGGCGCTCCGTCCCTGCTGGTGGCTCCAGGCATAAACACTTAGCAAAGGTAGCAGGTTAGGCTGCAGGTCGCAGGCCTCCGCACGCCAGATACATGATCCGCCATCAGCAGTCAAAGGGTTAAAGGGCAAAATGTCAGTATTTCTAAAATGCTTTTTCTGTGTTTTCAGCCATTAATCTCCCTGGATATCTAACCGAAACCAATAAATGAAGTAGGATTATGAGGAATAATGTCTCAGCTTTGGTGAAATCGTATATTAAGAAAGAATTATTTGGAATTTAACCCTTAAAGGGAAAAAGTATATATGTTTCTACAACACATTTTTGTGTCATGAGCCATTTATCTCCCTTCATATCTAACCGATATAGAAAAATGAGGTATCATATTAGAGATTAAGGTCTCCACCGTGGTAACATTATGTTTTGAGAAAGGTATTTTTCGTAATTCGACCCCTAAAGGGCAAAAATGTCAATATTTCTAAAATGCATTTTTTTTGTGTCTCGAGCCATTTATCTCCCTGGACATCTAGCCAAAATCAATAATGAAGTAGGATTATGAAGAATAATGTCTCAGCTTTGGTTACATGATAAATTAAGAAAGAATTTTTTTTTGAAATTCAGCCCTTAATGGGAAAAAGTATCAGTGGTTCTACAATGCATTTTTGCGTCATGAGCCATTTATCTCCATTAATATCTAATCGAAATAGATAAATGAGGAATCATTCTAAAAATTAACTTTTCCACTGTGGTCACATCACATTTTAAGAAAGGAATTTTTCTGAATTGAACCCTTGAAGGGAAAAAATAATCACTATTTCTAAAATGTGTTTTTTGTATTTTGAGTCATTTATCTCACTTGATAATTAAACAAAATTGATAAACGAGGTATCAATTTAAAGACTGAGGTCTTTGTAAGGTCTCTGGTTTGGTCAACCCTTAACTGGCAAAAGTTTTAATATTTCTACAACGCTTTTTTCTTTCATGAGCCATTTATCTCCCTTGATACCTAACCAAAATCAATAAATGAGGTGTCATTTTAAAGATTAAAGTATCGGTTTTGGTCATATCATATTTTAAGAAAGAACTTTCTCCAAATTCAACCATTAACGGGCAAAAAATCATTTCCAAAACTTTTTTTTTTACCTTGCTTGATGCCTAATCGAAATCAATAAATGAGGTATCGTTTTAATGACCAATGTGTCCGCTTTGGTCACATCATATTTTATAAAAGGAATTTTTTTGAATTCGACCCTTAATGTGCAAAAGTATCAAAATTATTTCTACAGCGTGTTTTCTTTTTTTTTTTACGAGCCATAAATGTCATATCGTTTTAAAGATTAAGGTCTCCAATTAGGTAAAATCTTAAATTAAGAAAGAATTTTTTGGAATATGATGCTTAAAGCGTATGAGACAGTTCCAATTTGTTTGTTTGTTACGGAAACATTTTTGTTTTGCAATACAATTCCAATATAAACATTTTATTCACACAGCAACACATATCACAGGGATGTTTATATGCTGTGTTAATTTTGTTCAGGTTGGTTGTATTCTGTTAAGGTCAGTGACAGTGTTTTAAATTTTCCTAACTGTTTCGTAATATGTTGTAAGTATTTTGATGTGTAACTGTTACACTAAACAAATAAATATTTGCTACAAAAGTGTAGTTCTACTTTTCATTATATTACAAGAATTCAACCTCACTATTCATCTTATTTCGCACGGTTCGTCTAGTTTGCATCTTATTGAGAGAAATGGAACAAGCAGTTTTTTTGTTTTTGTTTGTTAGACCTTAATATTTAAAAATTTTGCTCTATTCATTTGGATTTCAGTATGCTATGATTTTTGAAGACAAATGCAATTAATTGCTGGGAATAGTTACTGAAATTAGTGATTAACACGAGAGTCATTTTCTTAGCAAACACTGCAATTTTTTTTAACAAAAAGAAGAAAATGGTTTCAATATGTTTAATACTGATGTAAATTATGGAATGTAATCATTGTTCACATATCCCTTATATTATAAATAATTAATGATTACTGTTTTATATTCCAATTACTATAGAAACAGTGCCCAGTAGATTAATTTTAAGAGATTTTTTCATCTGAATAATTAAGAAAACTGATTTACTGTTTCATCACTCTAAAAGAGAACATCTTATTGAGTAATTAATTATAGTGACCGAGCCTTGACTGTTTTGTTTCTTTCACAGGAAGCTGCTGTTAACTGCAGTTAATCCACAATTTATATTATCTCCAATTTTACTGTAAATGGCTACTGATCTCAGAATTAACATACCTTGAACTACGAAATTCTACCATTGTTAACTGTAGAGCCACTCCTTTTTCAATCAATTTATAGAAAACATTACTTTCTTCAATAATCCTCAGTACAACACATTCTGCATTTTGATTCTAGTTATCTGTGGACCATGTGGCATAAATTCATGTCTTCTTTTGTTTGCTGCCAATATTTCTTCATTCTTTCATTATTATTCTATCTTCAATCTAAATGGTTTTTCTTTACTTGGATATCATCAAACTCCATTTTCTTTGTGATATGTGACCCTATTCAAAAATTCTTTTTTCTGAAGACTGATTTCTGCTATGCAAGTTTTTATTTAAGTAAATCACTGAATTTGTGTTTTGGGGGTTTTGGTCAAAATAATTAAATTTTTATAGTCTTTCTGGATTCCGTGTATCCACAAAGTCAAACCTTTTTTGATAGTAGCCTTTTTTCATTTTCAAAACATATTTTTGTGTTACTTGTTTTCTTTAATTCATTTCTGTTTCTTTTTGGGTGGATTTTCCAAAAGTCATCCTCTTGTTCTGAATTTATCCCACTATCTTTACTCGTGATGATGTGACTTTGTTAGTGTTTAGTCTTTCTTTTTATTGCCACATAATATTTGAAGAGAGAATCTTTCTGAATGGAAATAAAACCTAGTTATGGAATCTATGATTTTATAATTCATAGGAAAAATTATCCCTAGATATGCTTTGCATGTTGTTTTGTTTCCAGTTTTACCTTTGGTGATTCAGTAGTTTTGATTTTCTTTTTAATAATCTCCTTGTAATGATGGGGTGATAATTAGTTTTACATTTCAGGCACAAGGGTGTGGGAATATTCTCTTTTTTAGGTAAGGGTGTCAGGGATTGGAATGAGTTACCAAGAGAAATGATGAATAATTTACCGAAAACTTTGAAAGAATTTAAAGATAAAATTTGTAGAGGGCAAATGTAGGTAGGTGCAAGATAGGGGGAAGATGGGTGTGTAGGGAAATTGCCACCGGAGCCTGTGCTCCATTGCAATTAAATTAAATTAAAAAAAGTGGGATTATGTTTAATGTTAACTGAACTTTTTTTCATATCTGGCATATTATTTCATTTGATTCTGTTAAATTAAATTACACACAGAATTTTAATTTCAGTATTAATCATAGTTGGATTTATTTTTTGTTGCTTTTTAATTAAAAAATTTCATCCTGAAATATTGTGCTTAAACTTTCTTAAGGGCTATATTTGATTGACTGTAATGATACTATATTTCAGAATTTCTCCACTTTCTTCAGAATCTATATTTATCCATATGAGATGACCTTTGTATTACCATCTATAAAAGGCTTGGCAAATGGAGGGCTATTTTATTCTGCTAGACACACAATATGTAAGACTTCAAGACATAACCAGTTAGATACAATTACTGAATACCAGATTTGTACTTAGAAATACTACACAGCCAGTTAACCCCCTATTGACAGGAAAGTGGATATATAACAAGTATAATTTGTTTTGGTCCTGTTCCGACATAGGATCTCAGGCCACCTCTACAGCAGATATTACTACTATATCAGCTTGACCCTCGAGCGGTATGGGCCTTACGGCTTAGTGCAAATGGCTATGGAGCAGCAAGGATAGAGTAAATCAGTCAAACTGTAGCTACGAGCAGTTTATTAGCAGCCATCCTTCTGTAGGGTGTTCAGCTAAAACAGCGCATAGCTTTAGAAGCTTCTGTGTACAATAGATAATAATACAATAGATCTGCTTACTTTGGATTGCAGAAAAGAGAGTGTGGGGTGCCAGCCAGCCGGTCATGGGTTGTTACGTGAACACTGATACACACTGATCCATAGTGCATGATTGAGCTGGGTTTTATACTGACGGGGCATCAGCCCCGGCGGTGAAGGTTACCTAAAACGACCTCAGAGCCGCTCCGATTACTAAATAAGTCCATGTGCGCCCTCACTTACCAAACAAGGCACGAAGCCTGTGGCGATGGAGTCTTCACAGGGCTACCTTTAAAGGTAAAGTGCCCTGGATTTTGACCATAATGGGTATTGATTAAATCCTCAGTCTAGGCTGGCAGGAGACAAATTTCTCATGTGTGCGATCACTGATGGTATTACTTGATTATTGCTTACCTCTGATGTTTAGAAATGCAGTTATAATCTTCACTGTGTGGATGCCAAATATCTGAAATAATTAATCTGATACTAGATAACCTTTGTTGACATAGGGGCATCATGACTATGTTTTAGTGATTATTTCTGAAAGGTTTATGAGGGCAGAAAATCACAGTACTATACCTACATCCTAACCTAGCATAAATTACATTAGATATGAGACACAAAATGAGTTCTTTAACTGTAGAGTGAAATTTGGTTATGGAAACATGACACATTTATAATAATTAGTATTATTTATTGCAGAAAACTATCATCTATACGTTTGTCCATTAAAAATTTACATTGGGATAGGTTGAGGAAAATCTTAAGATACAAGAGTTTACAAGAAGCGTATTACATGCTTGGGCAAAGGCTGAATCTGTTCATTAACACTTATACTGAAATAAACCTCTCCCAATAATCAATACTTTTAACATTGCGCAAAACTTTCCGATACTTAACGGCACCATTTTTACAACTAGCAATGAAGTATATAAACGATTTAAATGATGCAAGCACAGTAGAAGTATAGGCATTTTACCTAGCAAATTAGACATTTCTCAACCATGTCCACATCTCAACCGCTTGAACATGTCTGTCAGAAAGAGCAAATCAGAATGGTGGAATGGCTTTTTTAAGGTATGCAACCATTCACCTACCGGACTTGAGCTTGTGTGTAAGTTGAAACCTGCTACTGATGCCTGCACTGTGTAGCTTTGAGACAACTTTTAACTTGAAGCTAGAGACAAAGAAATGAACAGAATTTCATGTGACATTTTCGCCTACCACTAACTTTTCAGTATATCTAACTTCCTATTAAATCCAAATCATATTCATCTTTATATTTCTTTATGCCTGTTTATATTTTCTTATTCAACATATCCTTCTATATAATTTCATTTCTCAGTTTGAAAATTTTTTCCGATCCACTACGATCCAATTTTTGTAATAAACTATTAAAAATTTATTAAAAGAATTCTCTACCTCTTTTAAATGGAGTAACCCTTATTGTTTGTAACTATAGGATAAATAAATAAATATTGCTGTATACTTATTATACTGTTTTCATTAAGACTTATGCCACAGATTTTTGGTGTTACTTAGATTCTCACATTTTAAAATCTTTACCACTAAAAAATAATTAAATAAAGAAACAAATCGCCCTAGGTTTGGCTTTAGCCGGTGTGGAATCAATGATTTTTTTTCTTTTAGTGTTTTTATACTTGGCCAAAGTGTATAAAACTTCATATATCATAATAAATTTGATATCCTTATCTAAGCAGAAGCAATTACTGATCCATTTTTGTGGTGAAGTATTTTATTTATTTAAACATTTGCAGGGTGGACGATGTGAACGGCGGCTATGCCGTGCCTGCTGCAGACGTCACTGCTACGAGCAAGAGGAGGACTGCCCTGGGCATCGCATTTTGACCAAGACTCGACGCCACCATGCCCGTCAGCTGGCTGCAAAAGAAGAGTGCCAAGGCTGAGGCTTTCATTGTTGTTTACAAATAATTGCACATATGTATTTTCACATTACAGGAAATTTATTGTTTTAAAGAGTGTTTTGGTGACATCAAAAATGTGCAACATCTCTCAGTGCTTGAAATTTTTTGCCTATCCATAGTTCTCATCCTCGTTGCACAAGGGGAAACTTATTTTTTTTTTTTTAATTTGGTTATTTAAATTGCAGAGTGTAATCAAGTTTTAACAAACATTGACATGCCCCAAACCTGAAACAGTTTCGGGTGGAAGAGGAATGTGTAGCATCACTGTCTATAGAGATATGTCTAAGAACAATGTAAAAGATTCTTCCGCCTACCTATGAATAATTGTATATAATAAGGGCCTTTGACAGAGAGTTGCTAGATTTAAACAATATTTGTATTCATCATTTGACAGTTTGGAATGAGTTAATTTGATTTCCTAACTGACCTGTATCAAAAGTAACTGCACTAAAGTCTAATTTCATTTCTATCTTTGCCTGTGGAATCTTGCAGACTTCTTCATTAACTTAATTCATCTTATTCTGGAAAAGGTTTCTTATATTCTGCAATAGCTGAAATACACAACTTCATATTGTATGTACACATATGGTCTCTTCCTATCAAACTAGATTTGATTTTTGGTTTTCATGGGAAACGGAGGGTGCTGATTAACATACGTAAATAAGAAATAGAAAAGAAACATTTTTTTTTTTTGTAACACAGGTGTCAGCAGGATAAGAAAGAAAAAAAGAAATATTTTTGGGTTTGTAATGTCTGTCAGCATTAGAACATGGAATGAACAGAATGGGAATTACACCAACTTACAGCTCATTACTTAGTGGCAGTTGACCTTGTAATACATAACAGCGAGGACAAAATTCAAACTGGGAACAATATTATGAGAAAAAGGAAAATGAGCAATTGGCTATTTGACACTATTGAAAATATATTATAAATTGTAGTCATTCATGCAGATTAATGCTTCAGGAAGCTATTTTTTTGAATTTTGAAAAGAAAAGTGGATAATTATTATTATTATTTTTTTTTGTTGAAAAAAGCTGAATAAAAATTAAATTTTTCGTACCTTTTATCTTGTGATAGCTAACGCTGTAAATATTGTGGCTGCGAATGGATCGTTTCCTATTATCCAAGTTTTCAACTATTTCTATTGTTTGTTGCTGGTTATTTCTTGTTATTAATGAAATTTCATTTTGTAAACAAAATTGGGAACAATTTGTAATAGCCTACAGAGGAAAAATATTGAAAATAGATGCATTATTTGTGGGGCTAGCTATAGAAACAACCCCCGACTTTTATTCTGCTGAGCTTAGGAATCTAACGGCTTCAATTTGAGAATCATTTATATTTAAATTGATAGTTAGAGATTGATTGTTTTGCATTAGCAAACTATATGTTGAAAAAATCTGTACGAGAAATTTGTGCGGTTATTCTGGCAATAAAGAAAAGTTGTATGGGTGTCACAGACATGTGCAAACAAATGAAGGTATTTCTTGTAGCTAATAAGTAACTCTTTCAAATAAATATAGAAAGAAATCAGTATAATGTGGTATAATGAACTAAAACATGAAATGAAACTTACTCAGTAGTTTTTTTTATTAAAAATAATCTTGCTCATTTTTAATGATGCTAATGATTAAGTTTTAAAGTATATTATGGAAAAATTATGCGTAAACTTATCTTGAGACTCGCCAAAAGCAATAGCAACATATAAATCACTGCTAGCATACAGTGTAATCATTGAGCAAACTCAGTAGAATGGCGTGGCTGAATGGAGCACTTGATCGGTAGATCACAAGAAGCCCATTGTTCAAACTATTTTTTTTATTGTTAAGCACAAATTCGTGTAAAATAAACCTTTGTTTAGAGTAATATGGTTTATCTACTTTGAAGATAAATAGCTATTTTACATGTCAAAACTGACTTTTGTCCCTCTAGATTTAGAAAAATTACACTGTGCATCATCCTCCCGTGAGTCTAGAGCATTAACTGCTCACCCACAATGCTCTGTTACAACAATTAAGTAAATGGATGTTGTGGGCTATTTTTCTTCATTGCAGGTAAAAGATTATAGATAAATAATATATTTTTTTTGTCATCTTACATGAAGAAACTGTGATTTTTAAGTGTTTACTACTAACATAAAGAGAAGCAACTAAGAAGTAGTGTCTGGGTAGCTGCGTGATTGAAGAGTGCTAATGGTATTGAGAACGTCCTATGTTTGAAGCTTGGTTGGGACAATATTATTTTGCAAGGAAAACTTTTTTGTTTGCTGTTTTTTGAACTACAGAACCATGTTTTTATTCGAAGAATTCATAATGGTTGCTAAGTGTCGTGCAAGCCTGTGAAACAAATTGCAGTCATACAAGAAATCTCTTATGAAAAGATATCCTTCCTCTTTTAATTTTTAAACTTACCAGAGATACACTATCATGCAAAAACTACAGGTGCATGGTTGCGAATAATGGAATTTATTTGAGAAGTGAGATCACTTGTAGAAATTTCATGCTAATCTTGCAACAGTTCTGGAATGCTTTGTGTCCCTTTTGTTGGAATTTTTATGTGAGGATAACAACTGCAGGTTACCTTCCTGACATAAATGCATCTATTTATGCAATATTTGCTTTAAATGTCCAAGTAATTTTCATATTATTTTTTTTATTGAAATTTTTTTTTTTTTTTTGTGCAAGTAAACGTTCAATTTCCTTTTTGAAGTCTTCTTTGGTTATGTTTCAAATGGTTATAATTCCCCTGTTATTCAAAAAGTTATGAAGTCTTCAGGGGGAAAAAACCCAACTAAATTGATGTTTTGTTGGATTTTCGGGGGAAAAAATGAATATGTGATGCAACGAACAGCGACTAATATCCAAATAAAATGACAACAGAAAACAAATGAAACATATTACGAAGCGAGGATTGAACCTATGGACCCTAACCTTAGTCACACTTGCCTTAAACAACGTATCAAATTTAACTCTATGAAAATGCGGTGTAAATGAGCTTCACAGAAAATGATATAAATTATTCTCAAATTGAATTTGTTACAGTTTTAAGCTCCACAACATAAAACTCGGGTGTTGTTTCCATAGCTAGCCCTACAAAAAAAGGTGTTTATTTTCGATATTTTTCCACTGAAGGCTCTTACAAATTGTTGTCGATTAAGTATTTAAAATGAACTTTCATTAATAATAAGAAATAACCAGCAACAAACAATAAAAATAGTTGAAAACTTGGATAATAGGAAACGCTCCATTCACAGCAGCAGTGATTACAGACATGTGATGTCACAAGTGTCGTTGGCCTGCACCAGGCAGCAAAGGAGCGTTTTGGAAGGATTTAAATACCTCAAATTTTAACTTAGAATTTTATGCAAAATAAGCATTTTAGTAAAAAAATAAATAGTACTTGGTGAATAACATGTACCAAACTATTTTCAAAAAGTAGTCAAATACCGGATTTCTAAAATATAAATGAATATCCAAAGTCAGCATAAGAATTATATATATATATATATATATATATATATATGTGTGTGTGTGTGTGTGTGTGTTATTTTTTTTATTGATATCACGAAGGAGATCCGTATGGGTTGTCATGATCAACAGCATTCTACTCCATTGGCTTGGGTGTGCTAATGAACATACCGAATGTGGTGGGTGAGCGAATAACACTCTGCCCTTGCATTCAGGATGGCATGTGTTTGAACCACCGTCCAGGCATCCAGATTTGGGTTTTCCATGGATTTACTAAATCATGCCAGGCAAATGCCAGGATGCGTCCTTCAAAAGGACATGGCCAAATTCTTTCCTGTTCCTTGCTCCTATATTTTCCTGACTCTAATGACCTCAAAGTCGACGAGACATAAAGCCATAAGAAATCTAATGAACAAGTCTCTTCTATAATCTAATGTCTTGCCCCCATTTCCAGTATCTCCTCTTATACTGAACTGCAACTGGCCAGATCTTTTTGTATTTGCTTCATCTCTTGAGATCTTCCTTTTGATGTTATTATAGTGACCAATTTTTAAAATATGCCTATATTGTCTATTTGATGCCGTTCTGATCATGTAATCAATAAATTTCAGTCTTGATTCTCTTAATATACCCAGAATACAGTTTCCTAATCTCAGTTGAAGTTAGGCTGATTAATTATGGTTTTGTCACAAGTGGTTTATGTACCTATTATCTGAAGAATTTCATTTTAGTTGTTGGAATCTGGCTATCATTCCCGCCTACACGCCATCAGTCTTATTACACGTTTGTGGGCTTCAGGGATGTGTTGTGTATAATTTTTGCAACAGCGGGTGTCTTCTCTCGCTACCAAATGTATTAGATACCACTCAAATAAAGCTGGAGCAAGGAGTCGAAAGTGAGAGTCCACTTGTTTTGACAAACGCAAGCAGCTGGCAGGATTCGAACCTACGCTCCCAGAGGGAATCTGACTTCTAGTCAGACACCTTAACCGCTTGGCCACAGCTGCATGTTTCAAGTGCTACTTCGACGTCACATATGAAGGAATAAAAATATTTCTAACCTTAGTACCCGATGGACAACGTGGGTTATATCTAACTTTTCTTTCATCACCTGTTATTTATGGACGCATCTTGGGAATGGAAAACAGTTGGTGATTTCATGATTCATACTATCTCTTGATTGATTGATGCAATTTGCCATTTATACACACTTATACACTTTAATTCAGAAAGACGAATTCATTAATAAGTTCGAAAGGGCTACGGATATATTAAAAAATAGTAACACAGCTGGTAGGATTCAAACCTTCGCTCTCAGAAGGAATCTGATTTCTAGTCAGATGCCTTAACCGCTCTTTTTTTTGTTCGTTTTGTGTTCACTTTAGATTAGCTCAGTGAAAAATGTTATGCCTAATTTTATTCTCTCTTTTGCATACACTTTCAGTCCATAATACATGTAAACCATATACAAAGAGCCTGCTACACTCCATGCACATCATAGGAGAGCAACGCCTTAACAATAAATTTTTCCTCTTCCGGGCCGGATTTGAACCAACGACCTGTGGATGTCCGCTTGTTATCCACTACAGTCCACCGCTCTACCAATTTTTTGTTTTTTTGTTGGAAAATTTGGATGTTATGTGGCTAGTTATAACTAGGAACGTTCAAAATATTGAAGCATAAAGCAGGATGAATATGAGCGTCTTAGAGATTTTTCTTAGAGGAATTTCTATTTATGGGGCTGTGGATAATCGTTACATCTGTAATCTAACCCCTTGCTTCATCCGAACTATTGATACCAAGTATACGTGACACCGGATAGGTACAGCAAGTGGTGAATGCAAATACCATTTGTTATTCAATACACTTTCTCGACGAGGATGGGATTTGAACCCACATGTGCTGAGAACATTGGATTAGCAGTCCAACACCTTAACCTCCTTTTCTATTTTTTGTGTGTTTTGAACATAAAACCTTCTTATCTGCAGTTTTTTTTGTTCTCTACATTACTGTTGTACAACCTGCAAATTATGAAGAACGATTATCTTGTGTAAAAATGCTGTCAGATGTGGGGCTCGAACCCACGCTCACTTTTGGGAACCAGAGCTTAAATCTGGCGCCTTAGACCACATTTGTAATTTTTAGGTGTTCGCCCCGAAATGGGAAATAGAATCCTGGACCCTTACGTTAAAAGCTTAACGCTCTACCATCTTTTTTTTATTTTTTATTTTAAATCCTCAATGCAGCTTTTCTGTTATTATTATATCCAACATGTTAGCAAATTCTTGTTTGTAGTTTTGTGTTTGTTTAATTTCATAGTATGCTATGTTCATATGAGAGATGTATTCATTGTATTGCATCGTTCCACTTTTTATAATATAGGCAATTGTGTTGCCTAGGATCCACAGTGAAGTATTATTTTTTGTTGCAGGATATCTTGTTTTGTCAGGTTTTATAATTGTAAGGGAAAATGACTCATCACTTACCAAAGTTGAAGGCAGCGATGAGAGAAGAACATATATAACGAACACATAAATAAACTCAATATTTCGGTTATAAAACCTTATTCATGTCCGAGAAAATAAGTCATTTTTAATATTCTCCATTAGGACCCGGAGATTTATTATTTATGGATGCATCTTGGGAAGTTAATGGAAAACAAAAACAGTTGGTGAATTCACGAATGAGACTGTCGTTTAATTGCTACCCAAAGATTGATGCAATTTGCCACCTACACTTGTATACAAAGTTATGATCTAAACCAGGGAAAATAACTTCAAATGCAGCTAACTTTGTAAATTTATTCTCCGAGGAGAATATAGGCTGTGTGAGAGAGTTAAGCTGTCTTCAGTAGGCTTCAATTGGACTTTCTTTCGCACAGTTGCTTATGAAATCTTTGAATTTAAATACAATTCGAGACGAGCGACAGCGAGTGAGCGACCATCGAGGCTCATCGAGCTAAGTCGAGCCAAGTCGAATAATAACTGGAAGAGACAGTTAAACAAAATCTCAGTGTCAGCTGTGTAAAGGACAAAGTTCTACATTTGGCGGATTTATTTAACCGTGACGATCGCCCAGTAAGTATATTCCGGTAACATTCCTGGCCGTCATGAAGCCTATAAATGAGGGCAATGTTGTTAAACACCAATTACAAGTTACCAGGTACTTGCACAACATATGCAAAACTATTTCAGCAGACGTATGAATTCATTCCTATAACCTGAAAATGGACGAGGATGTTTTGGAATATCAGGAAGCAAATGGATCCACAGAAATCTGAGTGAGATGTATGAAACTCATATGCTACTGTTTTTAAAGTCGTCCAACTTTGTTTCCTTGGGAGCATAAATGTCGGCCACTGAAAGGTCAGAAATTTGCTAGCCAAACGTAAAGGATTTGGCTTCTCATATGCTCTCATGATTTACACATGACAGTTTTGTGAATAGTAATATGAGAAAGTAAAAGTGTGTAACAGTAACAAATTAATGCGCAGCCGGTAGGATTCGAACCTACGCTCCCAAAGGGAATCTGATTTCGAGTCAGACGCCTTAACCACTCGGCCACGACTGCATACTGAAGTGGTGACGTTATCTCTCCACAAATTTGTGTATGTTCTTACTCTCGGTTACAAATGAGAGGCAATGGAGAAAAAAAACAGTTTGCCGAAACCCGGGATCGAACCAGGGACCTTTAGATCTTCAGTCTAACGCTCTCCCAACTGAGCTATTTCGGCTTGCATATTAATCGGGAAAACTGATGTAAACAAATATACACTGAGCACATGGTCAAAATTTATATCTTGGGTAAACAGGTATTATCGTCTGACTAAAGATAATTGAGTATAAATGTAGACTCATTTCCCATTGACTTTGATTACCTGATGTAAGGCAAGGCTGAGGACTGGTAGGAAAAAAAATTACAAGTTCGTGGGCTTCACGGATGTTTAGTGTGTAGGTAATTTTTGCAACAGCGGGTGTCTTCTCTCGACACTGCCAATAGCAACCAAATGTATTAGATACCACTCAAATAATGGTGTAGCAAGGAGTGAAAGAACTGGTAAAGCTTCACTTGCAGTCCTCTTGTTTTGACGAACGCAAGCCAACGCTATGCAGGGAATCTACGGAAATAACCAAAATCTACGCAGCTGGCAGGATTCGAACCTACGCTCCCAGAGGGAATCTGATTTCAAGTCAGACGCCTTAACCGCTCGGCCACAGCTGCACGATCTGGAGGTTTGGCTAAACGTGAAATGGTCGAGTTGAAAACTGCTTAAAGGTAATAGCATGACATCGCACTCTCTTCGTTATTCAGGAATCCATCGGTTGTATGCTCATATACCATCCTCTCCAACTGTTAAGTTCATCACACCCGAGTGTTCCAGTTCATCTTTAATTTTAAAGCTATGCTTTAATTTACAACGACAAATTCACTCAACAAGTTCGAATGTATTACGGATATATTCCAAAACGGTAACGCAGCTGGTAGGATTCGAACCTACGCTCCCAGAGGGAATCTGATTTCTAGTCAGACGCCTTAACCGCTCGGCCACAGCTGCCTGTTCGAAGTACATCTTCGACGTCACATACCAAGAAATAAAAATATTTCTCACCTTAGTAACCGATGGAGAACATGTTTTCAGTCTAACCTTTCTTTCGTCACGTGTTATTTATGGATGCATCTTGGGAAGTTAATGGAAAACAAAAACAGTTGGTGAATTCACGAATGAGACTGTCGTTTAATTGCTACCCAAAGATTGATGCAATTTGCCACCTACACTTGTATACAAAGTTATGATCTAAACCAGGGAAAATAACTTCAAATGCAGCTAACTTTGTAAATTTATTCTCCGAGGAGAATATAGGCTGTGTGAGAGAGTTAAGCTGTCTTCAGTAGGCTTCAATTGGACTTTCTTTCGCACAGTTGCTTATGAAATCTTTGAATTTAAATACAATTCGAGACGAGCGACAGCGAGTGAGCGACCATCGAGGCTCATCGAGCTAAGTCGAGCCAAGTCGAATAATAACTGGAAGAGACAGTTAAACAAAATCTCAGTGTCAGCTGTGTAAAGGACAAAGTTCTACATTTGGCGGATTTATTTAACCGTGACGATCGCCCAGTAAGTATATTCCGGTAACATTCCTGGCCGTCATGAAGCCTATAAATGAGGGCAATGTTGTTAAACACCAATTACAAGTTACCAGGTACTTGCACAACATATGCAAAACTATTTCAGCAGACGTATGAATTCATTCCTATAACCTGAAAATGGACGAGGATGTTTTGGAATATCAGGAAGCAAATGGATCCACAGAAATCTGAGTGAGATGTATGAAACTCATATGCTACTGTTTTTAAAGTCGTCCAACTTTGTTTCCTTGGGAGCATAAATGTCGGCCACTGAAAGGTCAGAAATTTGCTAGCCAAACGTAAAGGATTTGGCTTCTCATATGCTCTCATGATTTACACATGACAGTTTTGTGAATAGTAATATGAGAAAGTAAAAGTGTGTAACAGTAACAAATTAATGCGCAGCCGGTAGGATTCGAACCTACGCTCCCAAAGGGAATCTGATTTCGAGTCAGACGCCTTAACCACTCGGCCACGACTGCATACTGAAGTGGTGACGTTATCTCTCCACAAATTTGTGTATGTTCTTACTCTCGGTTACAAATGAGAGGCAATGGAGAAAAAAAAACAGCTTGCGAAACCCGGGATCGAACCAGGGACCTTTAGATCTTCAGTCTAACGCTCTCCCAACTTTTTTTTTTTTTTTTTTTTTTTTTTTTTTTTTTTTTTTTTTTTTTTTTTTTTTTTTTTTTTTTTTTTTTTTTTTTTATATGTTTGCTTTTATTGCTGTTTGTAGGAAGCTTCCATACGTTATGGAAAATTTTGTGTATTTCTCTGCTGCTTTTAATTCTGTGAATATCTGATATTTAAATTCCTTTACATCGGTACCTTTCTTTCTTATTACGAAATCTACGATACTGTCCCATGATCCATAGTATGGAATTATGCTTTGTCATCGGGTAATATAATTTGTCTGGTCTAATTATGTTTTCGATGTCTATGCTGTAGTTGGTATTCCTATTTATAGTTGCCAAGGTACCTTGCACCCATTTCCATATCTCGTGCCTCTGTCTGCAGGTAAAGCGAATGTTCTATGGTATCTTCGTGTGTGCAGTGTTCGCATTTCGTGGTATTGCATAGGTGTATCTTGTGTAGTCGTTTATTTGTGGCAATTGTTTCGTTTACTACTTGATACCAAGTTGATTTGACATGGTGTGGCAGATGTTTGTTTGATATATTTTGCCAAACTAGTTTCCAATTCTTTTGTGTGTATTTAGATTCTATGCTGTTTCTTGGAATCATGTCCAGCATTTTGTTATATATGTCTTTTATGCTTGTCTTTTGGTATCCGTTGATAATGTTTATGACGTAACTCCATTCCAGAAAGTATCTTTTTGCCCAATCCAGGTAGCAGCTTATATTCCCTATATTGATCGGTGGGTTTTTGGTCTTCTGGCTGTATTCTTGTTATTAAGGTTTTTGTTAGGTTATTTATGGTACTTTTCGTTAGTATGCGGGTCCTGTGAATCAGCAGTGAATTGCACTTCAGATTTACATCGGTTAAACCTAGGCCACCTTTGTTTTGCGGGAGCACAGTCGATGTCATTTTTGTGCGGAAAATATTGTGTCTCCATATAAACCACCCAATCGCTGATGTCATTCTTGTCGCTGTTTGTTTGGGTATAGGTAGTATCTGTGCAATGAACCACAGTTTGGATGCTATGTCTGAGTTCACCAGTTTCGTCTTCTGCACAAGTGACAAATCTCTGTTGCTGTTTTCTTTTAATTTTGCTCTTATGGCTCCCAGTAGTATCCTCCAGTTGATGGCTGTCGTTGCGAGAGGATTTGTTTTGATCGTCAGACCTAAAATTTTGATTTGCTCCGATTCGATGAAACCGTGTGTGTCTGTTAGGCTTAGACCTTTGCCCAATTTTATCATCTTTGATTTCTGTCGTGATACTTCTGCTCCTGATGCGTCGGTAAATTCAGTTAGAAGTTTTACCGTATTGTCCAAATCTATTTGCGATGTCAGAAAAATGCCCACGTCGTCCGCGTATGCTCTGATGCTTATGCTGTATTCGAAGATTTTTATTGGGGTGATAATTTTGGTCAGTTTTTCTAGGAGTGGTTCCAACGCGATACAATACAGTGCCATTGAGAGCGGGCAGCCTTGTCGCACCGATCGTTGAATTCTAATTGGCTTACTGAGCTGCCCGTTGATGAGTGCCTTCGAAATAGCGTTGCCTTGCATTCCCATAACAATAGCGATATATCGGGGACAAAACCCCTTTCGCCGCATCACTTCTGTCAGATATGGATGTTCCACTCGATCAAAAGCTTTGTTGAAGTCTAAGCTTAGCAAGTTTACTTTAATTTTTGCGGCATATGCAAGTCCCAATAAAGTTCTATAGTCACTTAACGTTTCTAATATGCTTCTACCAGGTACTCCACATGATTGATAATTCCCTATTATTTTTGGCATCACACTATGTAGTCTGTATTTTAATGCTCTGGCCACTATTTTGTAATCTGCATTCATTAAAGTTATCGGTCTCATCTTTGTCAACTTATTAACGTTGCTGCCCTTGGGTATTAGTACAATTAAGCCTTCCTTAAATTCGGCCGGTATATCGCCGATCCTCCAAATACTGTTGATGACTTCCATAAATTTTCCTTTTATGCTCGGCCAGAAGCGTTTGTAGAATTCGATCGGGAGTCCGTCGATTCCGGGTGATTTTCCGACCGCGCCCTTCGTTACTGCCGTTTCAACTTCCGATTCGGTGAATGGTTTGATTAAGTCGATGTTTTCTTCTTCCGTAATGGCGGGCACTATGTTATTAAGTAGAGATTCTTTTGCGTCTTCTTTGGTGTAGGTAGATGCGTACAATGTTTGTAGGTACTGTTGGACTTCTAGCAGAATTTCCGCCTGTGATGTTAGTACCGTCCCGTCTTCGAGAGTCAGACTGTTTATTATTTTATTTTGTCGTCTTCTTTTTTCCCTAATCAGGTGATACAATGAGGCTTGCTCTTCCTGAATTATGTTTGTGGGTTTTGATCTCGTTATGAGACCTTCCATTTGCCGTCTCTTGATACTCACGACCTTAGCTTTTATTTTGTTGATTTCGGTGATATTTGTTGTTACGTTGTTTGATTCCATTAGGTCTCTGAGGCATCTATGGTAGAACTCTAGGGTCGTGTGCTCCCAGTATTTAATTTCTCTGGAGTAGTTCACTAATGTTTTCCGAATTTTCGGTTTGGCACAATTTAGCCACCATTCCAGCGGGCTTGAAAATTTGTTGTACTGTCTTTCACATTGTCCCCATGTTTCTTGAAATCTTTCTTCTACCTCGCAGAGCTGCAGGATGCTGGTGTTAAGTTTCCACGGACATTTTCTTTTGAAGACGTTTTGACGTTTCATTTCAATATTTGTCAGTTGGGCGCAGTGGTCCGAGAAAACCAATGGATAAATTTTGACACTTTTTATTCTTTCCTTCATGTTTTGCGTGACGTAGATTCTATCAATCCTACTTTTAGAGTCGGCTGTTATATAGGTATAGGCTTCTGTTTTGTTGTTGACAATGTCCCACGAGTCATAGAGATTCAGCCCTGTCGTTAAACTTCTTAGTTCTTCTGAGCCGTTGAAGTTGGGCCATTGGTCCTTCGGCTTCAGTACACAATTGAAATCTCCCGCCAAGATTATGTTTTGGTTATCTTTTCGCAACAGGTAGGGTACTTCTGTTTTATAAAATAGCGCCCTTTCTGCCCTTTTGCTGTTGCCAGACGGAGCGTAAATGTTTACAAGCCGCGTACCTTGTATGGTGCAAGCCATTCCTCTGGCATTTTCTAGGTATTCCATGTCTTTTGGTTCTATGCCTTGCTTGATGATCATTGCTGTATTTCCGCTTGTCCTTTCTGGTACGTTTGGGTTTGTATAGAAATCATATCCAGGTATTGAGAGGTTGTTGAAGCACACTTCCTGTAGCACAGCGATGTCAATGTAGTTGCCATAAATGAAGTCTTTGAGGAGCTGTTTCTTTGGGTCGCTTCTAATTTTGTTGACGTTCATCGTCGCTATTGTGTATGTTTGCATATCAGTTATTGATTCTAAGTCTCTATCCGGTTGAAGTTTTGATTATCTATTACTTTAGCTGTGGTGTTAAACGGAGTTTTCTTCATCCGACTCTACTGGATAATCGGACCATAGCATTTCCTTGTTTTCCTTTTCGTCGTCTGCGCTTGACTTTTCCTCGTTTGTCTGTAACTCTGTGCTTCCGCTCAACGTCATTTTTTGCCCGCAGCCGACTTTGGATTTTTCAGTTAGCTCCGTCTCTTTTAACATGGCTGTTATCTTTCTAGCCTTATCTGCGATTTCTTTTGTTCTGTAGTCCGGTTCTGGTCTTGATATTTTTGCTCTTTTCGTTGTCAAAGAATTGTTGTGCTTTCTTTCATCTGGACTATCGTTCGGGTTTTCTCTCTTTTCTTTTGGTTCTCCTTTTCTGATTCGTTTCTTTTCCCCTTGACTGTCTCAGAGGTGAACAAATGGGTCTGAGCTGATGGCTTTTCTGTTATCTGAAGGGACAGTTGTTTTACTTCTTCCTTCTTTGAACCATGTGTTTCCTCTATTACAGCAGCTGTTGACTCGTGGTTTGTCTCTATTTCCATGATTTCTTCATCGGCTCTTTGATTTTCTGCTTCACTGTCCATGTATAAGTTAGTTGTCTCTAATTGCTTGTTAAACGTATGGTCGGTTTCTTCTGGTGCTTGTTTTTCAGGTGGGCTCGTCACATTAGTTGTATTTCCGTTTAACGCTTTTGCGTAAGATGTTGGTAGCGCTGATCCACTGAAAGCTGCATTCGGTGCTAGACGACTGGGGGGTAACTGTACAGGTCTTCTCCTTGTACACTCGGCCTTCAGGTGGTCGTTCGCATTGCAGGCTATACAGGTCCGAGGCTGGCCGTCGTATATTACTAGTGCTTTATACCCCGCAATGATGACATAAGACGGGATATGGCGCTTAAGATCAACCTTTACAGTTCTGATCCCGCTATCAACTACGAATCTCTTGCTGCTAGTTCGTATGTCAGAAGATATATTCATCACTGTACCGAAGATGTCCAACGCCTTCCGTATACTTGCCGGAGAAACTTCAAACGGTACGTTGTGAACCTTGACGTGGCGAATTCCGAGGCCTGCATGCGTGATGTGAACAGTACTGACCTCGCCGTTGCTGTTAGTGAATTTCTTCTCACCTCCGGTCTCATGAAGTATTTGAATACATCTCTCGTCGTCATTCAGTTTTACATACAACGCGTTCGCTATGAAATCTAGCTGTATTCCATAAACTTCATTCTCTCGTAACCCAATATCGTTGTATAACCATTCGTCCAGTTCAAAAGCCTTTGGACGAGTGTGTCCGTATTCAAACGAGAATTTTAACGTTGACTTTCTCAGCTGTTGCTCCATCCTTGTTTCTTCAAAGTTTTAGTTGTTCAATCTAACTCCAATAACACTCCGCACTGCTACGTTCGCGACCCGGAAATCCAAACACGTCCGCACTCGGCGAACGCTAGCAGCCACCAACTCGGCCACAGCTGCACGATCTGGAGGTTTGGCTAAACGTGAAATGGTCGAGTTGAAAACTGCTTAAAGGTAATAGCATGACATCGCACTCTCTTCGTTATTCAGGAATCCATCGGTTGTATGCTCATATACCATCCTCTCCAACTGTTAAGTTCATCACACCCGAGTGTTCCAGTTCATCTTTAATTTTAAAGCTATGCTTTAATTTACAACGACAAATTCACTCAACAAGTTCGAATGTATTACGGATATATTCCAAAACGGTAACGCAGCTGGTAGGATTCGAACCTACGCTCCCAGAGGGAATCTGATTTCTAGTCAGACGCCTTAACCGCTCGGCCACAGCTGCCTGTTCGAAGTACATCTTCGACGTCACATACCAAGAAATAAAAATATTTCTCACCTTAGTAACCGATGGAGAACATGTTTTCAGTCTAACCTTTCTTTCGTCACGTGTTATTTATGGATGCATCTTGGGAAGTTAATGGAAAACAAAAACAGTTGGTGAATTCACGAATGAGACTGTCGTTTAATTGCTACCCAAAGATTGATGCAATTTGCCACCTACACTTGTATACAAAGTTATGATCTAAACCAGGGAAAATAACTTCAAATGCAGCTAACTTTGTAAATTTATTCTCCGAGGAGAATATAGGCTGTGTGAGAGAGTTAAGCTGTCTTCAGTAGGCTTCAATTGGACTTTCTTTCGCACAGTTGCTTATGAAATCTTTGAATTTAAATACAATTCGAGACGAGCGACAGCGAGTGAGCGACCATCGAGGCTCATCGAGCTAAGTCGAGCCAAGTCGAATAATAACTGGAAGAGACAGTTAAACAAAATCTCAGTGTCAGCTGTGTAAAGGACAAAGTTCTACATTTGGCGGATTTATTTAACCGTGACGATCGCCCAGTAAGTATATTCCGGTAACATTCCTGGCCGTCATGAAGCCTATAAATGAGGGCAATGTTGTTAAACACCAATTACAAGTTACCAGGTACTTGCACAACATATGCAAAACTATTTCAGCAGACGTATGAATTCATTCCTATAACCTGAAAATGGACGAGGATGTTTTGGAATATCAGGAAGCAAATGGATCCACAGAAATCTGAGTGAGATGTATGAAACTCATATGCTACTGTTTTTAAAGTCGTCCAACTTTGTTTCCTTGGGAGCATAAATGTCGGCCACTGAAAGGTCAGAAATTTGCTAGCCAAACGTAAAGGATTTGGCTTCTCATATGCTCTCATGATTTACACATGACAGTTTTGTGAATAGTAATATGAGAAAGTAAAAGTGTGTAACAGTAACAAATTAATGCGCAGCCGGTAGGATTCGAACCTACGCTCCCAAAGGGAATCTGATTTCGAGTCAGACGCCTTAACCACTCGGCCACGACTGCATACTGAAGTGGTGACGTTATCTCTCCACAAATTTGTGTATGTTCTTACTCTCGGTTACAAATGAGAGGCAATGGAGAAAAAAACA
>JARYHS010015711.1:0-23825 GCA_031002005.1 Vandiemenella viatica
TTATCCTCTAGATATTTTTTTAAAAGTATTCCCATAGCATAATTGCTTTGTGAGTTAAAAGTAATAAACAACAAGGATATGCATGTCCTCAAAAATTACAAAGATGCTTTGACCTACAAAAATATTTACTTATCTTTTTACAATTATTTTGGTGCGAGTCAAGGAACCATTTTTATTCTGTGTCGGCACGTATTTCAAAACCGAAATATGGCAACGAAATACTTCCCTAACAACCAGATCGACAGTAAGAAAATGAGAATTTCATCATCGTGTTCGCTGTGGCTGCTGATCACGTGATCTTACATCAACGCAGCCAATATCCTTGTCACATCGGAATGAAATATTGAAAAACCTGTCACGTAGCTCTAAATTAGAAGTACCCAAACCTTTTTTACCACGCCTTCCTTCAATCAAAAGAAAAGTTCCACGAACACTTCCGTCAAAAGAAAAGTTGTCTTTCCTCCCTTCCCCCTCCATAAATGTATTATTAAAAAAGTAAATGCCTACTTCTCAATACTAACAATGAAATCTGAGAGGAAATTCAATAAGTATGTGATTTGAGAATAAAGATTTTCAACTCTAAGAAGTGGTGAAGGAGACACAGTACTTCCGACGAGGGTATTGTCCACACGGACGACGTAGCTACCTTGCACCCCGTGCCCCCCCCCCCCTCCCACCTCCCAACATGTTTTAGCACCCTCTTTAAGGTAACCTCTAATTTAAATAATGATAGGAGAAGTTAATCGTTATACATTATCATTCTTTTATTTCCTCGCTACAGATACTAAACATCAACAACTTGCATGCAAAGAGAGATGGTATGAATTAAGAGCGGGGTCGCAGGTGTGAAAGTGGTGGTAGAAGTCCAACCATATTTAGAAACAGGTTTGTTAGATCTAGAGTGCTGAATGTTTGTGTCACGATCTGTCTTCAGAATGTGCACCGAGCGTGGTGGGTGAATGGTTAACGTTTTGCCCTCGCATTCGGGAGACGAAGGTTCGAATCCCCGTCCGGGCATACAGATTTGTGTTTTCCATTGTTTCGCCAAATCATTCCAGGCGAATGCCGGGATGCTTCCTTCAAAAGCCCATGTCCAAATTCCTTCCCGTTCCTTGCCCCCACTGCGATCCCGTCGACGTCGACGAGGCGTAAAGCAATAAGTAAAATATATATATAATTGCCCCCCAGTCCTTTCTCGCCTCTAATGACTTCGACCTCAACAAGACGTATAGCCATAATCATAAAAACAAAACAAAACAAAAAGTTGCAACTTGTGTTGTATATGAGAAGTATATTTTTGTATGAGAAACGATAGTTTTCAAGGCAGAGATTTTGGAGCGTCCTATCATTAGCCTAAGTGATTGCGGGGAAACCGCCAAAGAACTGCAAACACGACGGTTAGTACGCGGGATTTAGGACTCGAGCCTCGTCCCCTTGCAGTGTTGGCGCAGTAGCACATACAGACACATTGGAGTGTTTATTGCGATTATTATTTAGTCTCTTATTTTCTTATTCGGGCTTTACGTCCCTTCGACGTCAAAGACATTAGGCTCGGGAGCGGTTGAGAACAAGTAACGGGAAAGAATTCGTCTATGGCCTTTTGAAGGAACCATCCTAGCATGCGCCTAGAGTGGCTTAGGGAAACTAATCTGGAAGGCCTGACGGAGATTAAAGTAAAACATTGCTTCACAACGTCATTATTTCCTTTTATACCTGGTCTTCTTCAGTTTTGCGTTGGATCGTCAATTTCTATAATGATTTGAAGGATTCTGTATTTTGCAATACTAATCAGTGTCTACATTCTCCGTTATCTTACCCAAATACTTTCACCTTTCTCTTCCTCTGCTGTTTTTCCTTTAAACCGTACTCATCGCCGCCAAATTAACCACGCCGTTTATCTCAAAATATTCAATTATCCTCCGTAAGGATACTACATCCTGATAGCCTATACAATTTCAGGAACTATGTAATCTGAACTTTGTCTGTTTATTTCAGGGATCTAACCCAAGTTTTCTTGAATGCCAAACCGTATAGATTCTTCTCCTACAACAGGGTCCTCAAACACGATTCTAAGGAAGTAGTTGGTACAACACCGACTACTGTGTGGCTTCCTTACTTGGTATATTTATATTTAATACTCTTAATAAAATTTTATTAAATTTTAGGACTTTTTAAAATTACTATAACACCTGATCAAGAAAAATAATAACACTGGCCGTTTATTCAAAAAAACACGTGAATATTTTACTTCCAACTTATAACGATATATTCATATCGTTATATCTTTTGTATTGTGTAATTTTTTTTTTTTTTTTTTTTTTTTTTTGCTGTTGTCAGTCTTTTGACTGGTTTGATGCAATCCTCCATCCTTTCCTATCCTGTGCTAACCTCTTCATTTCTACATACCCCTTACAACCCTCGTCCTCAATTATCTGCTTCATATATTCTAATCTCTGTCTTCCTTCGACTGTTCCCTCCACTAACAAATTAACCAATCCAGCAGGTCTCAAAATATGATCTACCAGCCTGTGTGTATCTTATGTAAAAAGCGGTCTCCACGGTGAGTAGATTGTTAAGTTGACAATATACGATTTGCTGTTAGCGGTTGGTAATGCGGTAGTAGTTGCTAGAGTCGGCAAGTAAGTAAGTCGGCGAGATGATAATGTGTTGTAGGACTGAGTGATTGTTGGCAGTATCGCTACGAGATGCGACTGCCGAAATGTATTTGGTATTTTCTGTGTTCTTGTGGATTTTAATGAGTGTTTACCGGAAGGTTATGATTGTAACAGTTTGAGAAACAACCGACCACAAAATATACGCAGTGATTAATGTTGAAAGTGGATGTTTTTTGTTTGATCATTTTCTTTTGACTGTCCTCCCACCAGTAATTGGAATTTCATGTTTTAACTATTAAAACTTTGCGTAACGTGGGCTATCGTCAAGATACCATGGCAATATGGTTTATTTAAAATCGACGACGGGCCCGCCCTTGCAGTAATATGCGGAGTAGCTTGTAAACGTCTCCGCAAATGTTTTCAGCATTAAAATGGCTCAGAAAATACTGTCAATCTACGAAGACACCAAGGGTTTTACGTTCAGGGCCTATTAAGACAGCGCGTGGCCCGTAGCAAGTGTGAAGAAGAGGCCCCTAGATTTTTGCCGTTCGGGGGAAATTGTAGAGCTAAAAAAAAATCGCCAATTTAGCTTAGTTACGGGGGCCCCCCTAGGAGGCACAAGGCCCCCAGAAGGCGCGAGGCCCGTAGCCTTTGCTACCTCCTGCTACGTGGTTAATCCGGTACTGTTTACGTTACAAAATATAACACAAGATCAATAAGCAAATTGAATGGCACATTCAAAAACGTAACATCTAAATGGCATAACCAAAGTTGCAATTCGGTCAGCGTTACAAATTGTACAATGTCGAAATAATTCATCAAACACGCTGTAGAATATGAAATAGAATGACAAAAACTGTATTTAAAAGCTTCGAGAAAACTCATCAAAGAATGGTAGCTACAAGAACTCTCCTCTCTGGAACTGCTTCCCTGGGGTCGTCATTTGGATGATGAGATGAAGGTTACTCAGCGCAGTTAGAGTTCAACGTTTAATTACCGCGTGTCTATCTGTGCGTGGCGCCGTCTGCATGAGCTGGCATATGTTTCCACAGAGTCGGCAACACTCCTACTCTCACTTAGCAAACGAGTTAAGTGACTCAAATTATAGCACTTTCTGTCACTACTGGTTGCGACTATTTCTCTCCCAGATTGAGTGTGGATCAAGTTCCACTCTTTCCCCTTACTCGCTGCAACTAAGTCACATTCCTCCATCTCGTGGTTATCTTCAGCAAACAGGAGTTGCATTGTTTTTGCCTCTCGTAGCGAACGGAAGGGGGGAGGGGCATGTAAATTAACATGACAAATTAATTTGTTTCTACAGTAAAAATTCTCTTATTTGCTAACATCTTTCAGTTGTCGCTCTCACAATTTTCCAAAATGCCACATTGGACGCTAGCCCTCCTCCAATCCAATATCGTAGGAATTGCATTACCGTCTTTCCGTCTCAGAATTCGGTGTTAAGTGAGAAAGTCAATAGTTTTTGATAAGTGAGTCTTTCCGGCCGTACAACTCCGGTAGAACTATCGAGAAGAGTTTTCTTAAACCAACAGAATGATATTACCGAATATTACGGGTTTATTAAGCAGAAAAGGTTACCTGATTAGAGGTTAAATGTTCTGTAACGATGCTTAAAAATGGCGTTTGAAATAGTAACCATACTGGACGAAATAACGATCTTCTGAGAAGTTGAACTGGTATGGGTTCCCGTTGCCGTCCACAGAGTGTCCGTAGTAGTTTTTGTAGGCGCAGATGACCTTGAAAGTGAGTGTGTTCAGGGTAGGCTGCTTTTTTGTGTCTTGATTTAGGCTTTACGATGTCATCAGAGGCGGGAAAGGTCTGTGGTCATGGAACAAATTAAGGAATCCGGGCATGGATTTTTGAAGGAACCATCCCGACATTCTCCTGGAATGGTTTGGGGAAACCATGGAAAATTCAAATCTTGATGGTTGGTAGGCTGACAGACGAATTACTAGTAACAGAATCGTATGCCCCACTTAATACGCACTGCGAAGAGGTTTGTGGTTTAAGCCAGTACTTTGGCGCACAATCTGGTAATAGGGAATTGAGCACAACCACTTCACCTACCCTGCCTCACCTGCCAAGTCCTAATGAATGAAATTTTCTTTTCTTCCGCCAGGGCTCAAAACAGTTAACACCCTGTCAGCGCCAATCATCATCACCACGGGGGCGCAACCAAATGAGCCAACAGGGTGTATAAAACATATTGTTCAGAGTTCATTCCAGTAATTTTACTTATTCGAATTCCGTGGTTCAGATTCCACGTTAAATAGTAGGTCCCCAGTATCTGGTAGCATTACTGGGTTAGGTTAAGTTGGCTAATGCGCAGCCAATAGGAAACCTGTCACCAGGTCATTACGACCACAAAGGATTATTATATACTTAAAAACTTAACTTAGTCCACAACCCGAAGGTTGGTTGGATCCTCCCGAAGGAGGCATATTAAGCCATTATGTCAGAGGTAGGACGGCCGGTTCCTTTCCTCTGGGACCTACAGTTTAACGTGGAATCCGAACCACGGAGCGTCCTGGCATAGCTCATATGAATAAACACAGCTCTCAAAATTCCTGCGCCTGCCGAGATTCGTGCCCGGGGCAGGAGCAGCAAACGTTTTGAAAGCAAGCGCCTTCCCCACTTTTTTTTTTTTTTTTTGTTTTTATTTTTCTTATGTAAGAAAATTGTCGCCCGAACAGGGACTTGAACCCTGGACCCTTAGGTTAAAAGCCTAATGCTCTACCTACTTTTTTTTTTTTTTTTTTTTTTTTTTTTTTTTTTTTTTTTTTTTGCGAACGTTTTGAAATCAAGCGCCTTAACCACTTTTTTTTTTTTTTTTTTTTTTTTTTTTTTTTTTTTTTTTTATAGTTGGAGCACTACATTTAGGTAATTTTGGAAGGTCTCCTTGCAATTCTTTAGTTTTTTGGTGTTGTTGTGGTTTTCTATGATTTTATACTTAAATTCGTCTAGGGTAGGTTTTTTTTCGGTTAGAGCAAATTTTAGGTATTGGCCAAGTATCCAAATTGTGCTGTTCCTTTTAGGCTCCGGGTATGGCCACAGTTGAGGTTTTAATAAGTATTCTAATTCTATATTGTTTGGGCTCGTTCTGTTTATGGTTGCGATTTTTGTCTTTACCCATTTCCATATATTTATTCTTTCACCGCAAATCAGCCGGTGTTGTATTGTATCGTTTAAATTGCATTCTGGGCATAGAGGTGTTGGGCTGAGGTGAATTTTGTTTAATTTTTCTCTTGTTCTTATTTTTTCGGTTACTACTAGATACCAAAGTGACCTAGTTTTTAGGTCTAGAGTTCTGTTGTGTATGTTTAGCCAAATTTTTCCCCATTCGAGTCGTGGGTGCTTGTGTTCTATTTCGCTGTCTTGCAATTGTTGATTAAAGCTTTGTAGACCTCTTTCGTTTTTCCGTTTATATTTCCGATGTAACTCTTTTCAATATAGTACTTTCGTACGTGTTGTAAAGTTTTGTTGATATAGCTTACATCAACGGGTGCCACTGTGCTGGGTGGCTTTAATGACGAAAAAAGGGTTTTCGTAAGGCTGCTACATTGGTTCTCAAGTATTGCCTCTGTGCTTGCTAAGAAGATGGCCGTACATTTTTTCTGGACGTCTACAACTCCGAGTCCTCCCTTGTTGCAAGGCAAGGGGCAGGTGCTAAAAGGTACTTTAAATACATTTCCCCTCCAGATGTACCAGCATATAGCTGCTTCGATTCTGGATGCTATGTTGTGCGGTACCGGTAGAATGCTTGCCGTATAATATATCTTGCTTAATATATAGGTGTTGACCAGTCTCACCTTCTGCAACAAGCTGAGGGCTCTTGTTGTGTTTTCTCGCAGCAAGGCTCTTATTGTGTTGAGATTTGCCTTCCAGTTGGCTGCCACCATTCCGTTTGGGTTTGTTGTTAAGTCAATTCCAAGGACCTTACATTTTGTCGTGGTTTGTATCCATTTGTTTCCAATTTTGCTTTCTTTTTACCTAGCAATAATATTTTGGATTTGTCTTTGTTTAGTTTGGCTCCGCTTACTTCAGAGTATAGTTGAATTATGTTGCGAGCTTCTGTTATGTCCTCTCCGTTGTTGATTATTATGCTTACATCATCAGCGTATGCTCGCATACAAATTTGTTGCCAAAAATTGTTAATCCAGGCAGTCTGTGGTGAAGCTGTTGAAGAAGTGGCTCTATAGATATGCAGAACAGGGTCATTGACAGCGGACATCCCTGTCTGATGCCTTTCTTTATTGGAATTGGACTTGTGAGTTGCCCGTTTATTAGGATGCTTGACCGCGTGTTGGTTACGCATTTCCTTATTGTTGCAACAAAGGGATCACTGAAACCCATTTTGTGTAAGTTTGCTAGGAGAAATTCGTGGCAACCCTGTCATATGCTTTGTCGAAATCAAGAGCTGCAAGTGCTGATTTAGTATTGCTGGCCCATGTTAAGTATATCAAATCTCTATATTCAGCAGCTGCCTCCGTTATTGTTTTACCTTGCATGCAGCTCTTTTGATAAGGTCCTAGGATCTTGTGCAGTAAAGGTTTCATCCTGGCGTTAATGGACCTTGTGAATATTTTAAAGTCAGAATTTAGCAGTGTCAATGGGCGCATGTTCGCTATGCATGTTTGGTTTCTCTTTCTTTGGGATCATGATTACGATGCCTTCGGTGAATTCAACTGGCAGTTGTTCGGCTTGTTTGATCTCATTATATACTTGTATCAATTTTTTTCCTATTATATCCCAAAACTGAATGTAAAATTCCACCGGCAGACCATCTTTCCCCGGTGATTTGTTGCGGGGTGACTTTCTTACTGCTTCTGTTATTTCATCATCAGTAAAGTCACTTTCTAGGTTGATGTTATCTTGATAAGTTATTGATTTCTTGACGTAGTGTTGTACATTTTGCAGCTGCGACATGTCCTTAGCTTCCAGTGAGTATAGCTTCCTGTACGACTCCTTGATGTGATTAATTATTTCACGCTGTTCCCTAAGTATACGTCCGTTGTCGTCTCTAATTTGTGTGCAGAGTTTCCGTTTCCCTCGCCGAATTTCCCTAATCATATGGTATAACGAAACTTCCTCCTCTTGCACCACTGAAGTAATTCTAGCTCTTACTTCGCAGCCTTGCATTTCTTTCCGAGTTGCATTTGTGATTTTGGCCTTCATTTTTTTAATCGCAATGTTGTTGTTTGCTAGATGCGTTGGCTTTTGGTATAGCTCTCTTAAGCAGTGGAAATAAAACTCCTTAGTCTTTTTGCTCCACACTGATTTTTCCTTGGCGTACGTTATGGCGGTTGATCTGAGTCGTGGTTTGGCGCATCTTGTCCACCAGTCGATGAGAGACGTGTACTTGTGTTGTTGGTTGGTGCATTTGTCCCATGTGTCTTTTATCTGTTCCCTTAGCTCTTCCTCCATGAGATGTTGGATGTTGAATTTCCAAATCCCTTTCCTCTCGTAACTTGCTGTCTCTCTAGTTTTATCTTTATGTGGTAGGCGCTGTGGTCACTGAAGCTGAGTGGCCACATCTCGCAGTTGCTTATCTTGTCCTTTATTTCTTGCGCTACGTACACCCTGTCAATTCTGCTGGCTGAGTTGCTGCTTGTGTGGGTGTAGGCAATTCTGTTTGGCTTGAGTACATTCCATGAATCCACAAGTGATAAGTTAGTTGTTAGTAGCTGGAGCTCGTTGCAGAAATTGTAGTTGGGGGTTTGGTCCTCTTTGAGCAGCACACAGTTAAAATCCCCTCCCATTATGATTGGTCTTTTTGTGCCAGTTATCAGCTTCACAGCGTCGTGGGAGAAGAAGGCCGCCCGTTCTGCTCTTCCTTGTGAGCCGGTAGGTGCGTAAATATTGATGATTCTAACACCTTGAACTACTGCTGAAATGCCTCTTCCACTCATAAGTATCGTCTGCTCCTCGTATCGTATTCCTTCCTTGAGAAGGATGGCGGTGCCAGCTTCATTTCCTATATTTATCATAGATTCGTAGCCATATATAGTACCTATCTTCGTAGTGTTGACCTCTTGTATTAGCGCTATGTCTACGTCAGCAGCGTGTAGGTAGTCTTTTAAGCATTTTAGTTTGATGTCAGAGGTGATTCTGGCTGCATTTATTGTAGCTATTTTGTAGGTCTGCATTTATTCGTCCGCTGAGTCAGCCCAGTCGTATTCCTGTTGGTGTTTTTTAGGAAGGCTTCCTTCGATGTTCGTATTATTCTGGTCGATTTCCATGTCTGGCGGTTCTTCTGTGAGGTGTTCTTCCTTACTACATGCGTTTGGTGTACTTGTTGCGATGTTCTGTTCTCCCTCCTCTTTGGAAGTCCTACTGTTCTGCTTAACGTCTTTTAGTTTGTCTTTATATTTTCTTGCTGTGTCTTCTGTTGGTTCACACGTCTTGCGTTTCCTCGTTTCTTTGCTCGTTTCTTGGTTTCTGTTGGCATAATTGTCTTCTTGTTCGATGTCTTCAGATTCCTTTGAGGCAGTTTTGGTTGAATTCTTGGTTAGATTCTTAGATGGTAGTTTGTTCCTTATAGCAGTGAGAGGTAGAGATGGCGCTTTTGGGTTGCCATCTTTTTGCCTCGTTGGAGCTATTTCCGCAGTTTCTGTTGTTCCCGGTGTGGTTTTAGTATAGCCGGTCGCTTCCCGATCATTGCTTGATTTGCTGTTGGTGCTGTTGTTTTCCTGCAGTCTTCCAACCTCGTCTTCTATTCCTGTTGGTTGCGTTGCCATAGAGGTGTTTTCCTTGTTTATGTTTGCTTCCTGTTCTGATTGTTCTGTTTGTTCTATTTGTTTCTTGAGGAATTCTTCGTGTTGCTCTTTTCTTGCTTCTATTTCTTCTTGGCTGCGTGTGGACGTGGCCGGAGTCGAAGTTGGTTGTACTTGCGGCACTTCCTTTTCGTCTGTGTCGTTGTGTTGGTCAATAAATTTTTCGCTTGCCACTTCCGCATAGGATGTTGGCGAGTTGTTGATCAGCTGCTGGCCCAACGGTAGTTGTGCTGGTCTTCGTTGCTTACAGTCGTTTCTCATGTGGTCTGTGGAACCGCATATGGCGCATGTTTTAGGTTGTCCAGCATAGGAAATAAATGCCTTACAGCCCGCGATCATGACGTATGAAGGAATGTCGCGTTCTAGAAGAATGCGTACGTTTCGGACGCCGTTGTCTGTACGAAACCTGTATTGGTTGCTCCATGATTCCTTAGACACCTGTAGTACTCTTCCGTATTTTAGCAGTGAGTTGGTGATCGAGCTGTTATCAGTTTCGAATGGTAAATTGTAAACTCTGATTGCTCTTAAGCCTAGGCCAGCATTGGTTATGGTCACACTACCGACATTGCCGTCTGAATGCTTGAATTTTAAATGGCCGTCGGTTTTCTTTAAAACTTCTTCGCAGATTTCGAGATTCGCTAGCTTTACATAACAACAAATCCCTATGAAGTCGTATTGCAGGCCTATTACATCATTTTCTGGATTCCAGATTCTAGAAAGATAAACTCGTGAACTTCAAAAGCTGTGGGTCGCGCATATTTCTTCTCAAAGTCAAATTTAAGCGTATTTTTACGTATTGCTGTAGCCATTTTACTTACAGTTTTCACTTCAAACTAACACCAAAGCAGCTGGGCGCTTACGCCAAATTGGGTGCAGCTGTTGCCAGCTGTAGCACCCTTCAGGTTGCGATGAGTTGCAAGCCGGGTGTTGTCTGAGCTCGGTGAATGCCGAAGATGTGTCTGTTGATCTGGTATCGTTGAATTAGCTTGAACGTGGAGTACGCAGCTAAGCCAGTTAGCAGAGCCGGCTGCACTCGTCCGCACTCTACGCGCTGAGAGCGGATGACCACTCGCCAACCTGACTGATGCAAAACTGCTTCTCATACATAGTTGACGATGTAAGATTTTTCTCTGATAACAGTTTCAAAACTAGTGCTGCATTATAAATACTTTGACTCAATCCACGCGTTCAGTGCTTTCTCATCTGTTTACCACACAGAACTAAAAATTCGCCAAAACTGAATGTCTTACAAAACTTCACACTACTGCAAAATTAACAACACAAATGGGATGGAGACGCCGGTATCGATCCCGGTACCTCTCACATGCAAAGCGAGCGCTCTACCATCTGAGCTACGTCCCCAACACGCACATTAACGACAAATTTGAGAAACGCATTCGTCAACACATATTCAAATGGTTTATTAATTTACACTCCAATTTGACTTCGCAGACTCCTCGCGACGCCTCGCTGACGCTCGCAGGTGTGGTCAGGTGTATCTATTGGGCTACAGAAATTGAAACTGGGATGCAAGAGGCCCCTGATTCTTTTAAATGCCCATCCTCCCATGCTGACTTTGATGGATGCTGTGATGCAGAACTTCTGTCAAAGTGTACACTTGTGTAGCGATGGGAAGCACGTGTTTTTATGAAAGACTGTAGAAAAGTAATATTGACGGATTAAACGACGCTACAGTCACCTGCTGGGAGCACATTGAACTACATTCACCCACATGGCTGGCGTGGGATCAGGCCCTTAGTTTTCATTCGCTGCCTGTATTCAACTCGAGTAAATTCGTGAATGCTCGATCTTCAAAGAATGTTTAAATATTAAGAACTGATACAGTACTAGAATGAAGTGGGGAATAATACGGCACGTGTCAGTCACTTGTACTTAGAAACAATCTATTCTCAACGAAAGTAACACAGCTATCAGATGTATTCAACACAAACTGCATAGATTGCAGCAAATATCGGAATCCACGAATGAGAAAAGCGTACTGTCAGATGTGGGATTCGAACCCACGCTCCCGTCTGGGAACCAGATCTTGAGTCTGGCGCCTTAGACCACTCGGCCAACCTGACTGATGGCAAAACTGCTTCTCATACATAGTTGACGATGTAAGATTTTTCTCTGATAACAGTTTCAAAACTAGTGCTGCATTATAAATACTTTGACTCAATCCACGCGTTCAGTGCTTTCTCTCATCTGTTTACCACACAGAACTAAAAATTCGCCAAAACTGAATGTCTTACAAAACTTCACACTACTGCAAAATTAACAACACAAATGGGATGGAGACGCCGGGTATCGATCCCGGTACCTCTCACATGCAAAGCGAGCGCTCTACCATCTGAGCTACGTCCCCAACACGCACATTAACGACAAATTTGAGGAAACGCATTCGTCAACACATATTCAAATGGTTATTAATTTACACTCCAATTTGACTTCGCAGACTCCTCGCGACGCCTCGCTGACGCTCGCAGGTGTGGTCAGGTGTATCTATTGGGCTACAGAAATTGAAACTGGGATGCAAGAGGCCCCTGATTCTTTTAAATGCCCATCCTCCCATGCTGACTTTGATGGATGCTGTGATGCAGAACTTCTGTCAAAGTGTACACTTGTGTAGCGATGGGAAGCACGTGTTTTTTATGAAAGACTGTAGAAAAGTAATATTGACGGATTAACGACGCTACAGTCACCTGCTGGGAGCACATTGAACTACATTCACCCACATGGCGGCGTGGGACCAGGCCCTTAGTTTTCATTCGCTGCCTGTATTCAACTCGAGTAAATTCGTGGAATGCTCGATCTTCAAAGAATGTTTAAATATGTAAGAACTGATACAATGTGCTAGAATGAGTGGGGAATAATACGGCACGTGTCAGTCACTTGTACTTAGAAACAATCTATTCTCAACGAAAGTAACACAGCTATCAGATGTATTCAACACAACTGCATAGATTGCAGCAAATATCGGAATCCACGAATGAGAAAAGTGTACTGTCAGATGTGGGATTCGAACCCACGCTCCGTCTGGGAACCAGATCTTGAGTCTGGCGCCTTAGACCACTCGGCCAACCTGACTGATGGCAAAACTGCTTCTCATACTAGTTGACGATCTAAGATTTTTCTCTGATAACAGTTTCAAAACTAGTGCTGCATTATAAATACTTTGACTCAATCCACGCGTTCAGTGCTTTCTCATCTGTTTACCACACAGAACTAAAAATTCGCCAAACTGAATGTCTTACAAACTTCACACTACTGCAAAATTAACAACACAAATGGGATGGAGACGCCGGTATCGATCCCGGTACTCTACATGCAAAGCGAGCGCTCTACCATCTGAGCTACGTCCCCAACACGCACATTAACGACAAATTTGAGGAAACGCATTCGTCAACACATATTCAAATGTTTTAATTTACACTCCAATTTGACTTCGCAGACTCCTCGCGACGCCTCGCTGACGCTCGCAGGTGTGGTCAGGTGTATCTATTGGGCTACAGAAATTGAAACTGGGATGCAAGAGGCCCCTGATTCTTTTAAATGCCCATCCTCCCATGCTGACTTTGATGGATGCTGTGATGCAGAACTTCTGTCAAAGTGTACACTTTGTAGCGATGGGAAGCACGTGTTTTTTATGAAAGACTGTAGAAAAGTAATATTGACGGATTAAACGACGCTACAGTCACCTGCTGGGAGCACATTGAACTACATTCACCCACATGGCTGGCGTGGGATCCAGCCCTTAGTTTTCATTCGCTGCCTGTATTCAACTCGAGTAAATTCGTGGAATGCTCGATCTTCAAAGAATGTTTAAATATGTAAGAACTGATACAATGTGCTAGAATGAAGTGGGGAATAATACGGCACGTGTCAGTCACTTGTACTTAGAAACAATCTATTCTCAACGAAAGTAACACAGCTATCAGATGTATTCAACACAAACTGCATAGATTGCAGCAATATCGGAATCCACGAATGAGAAAAGCGTACTGTCAGATGTGGGATTCGAACCCACGCTCCCGTCTGGGAACCAGATCTTGAGTCTGGCGCCTTAGACCACTCGGCCAACCTGACTGATGGCAAAACTGCTTCTCATCCATAGTTGACGATGTAAGATTTTTCTCTGATAACAGTTTCAAAACTAGTGCTGCATTATAATACTTTGACTCAATCCACGCGTTCAGTGCTTTCTCATCTGTTTACCACACAGAACTAAAAATTCGCCAAAACTGAATGTCTTACAAACTTCACACTACTGCAAAATTAACAACACAAATGGGATGGAGACGCCGGGTATCGATCCCGGTACCCTCACATGCAAAGCGAGCGCTCTACCATCTGAGCTACGTCCCCAACACGCATTAACGACAAATTTGAGGAAACGCATTCGTCAACACATATTCAAATGGTTATTAATTTACACTCCAATTTGACTTCGCAGACTCCTCGCGACGCCTCGCTGACGCTCGCAGGTGTGGTCAGTGTATCTATTGGGCTACAGAAATTGAAACTGGGATGCAAGAGGCCCCTGATTCTTTTAAATGCCCATCCTCCCATGCTGACTTTGATGGATGCTGTGATGCAGAACTTCTGTCAAAGTGTACTCTTGTGTAGCGATGGGAAGCACGTGTTTTTATGAAAGACTGTAGAAAAGTAATATTGACGGATTAAACGACGCTACAGTCACCTGCTGGGAGCACATTGAACTACATTCACCCACATGGCTGGCGTGGGACCAGGCCCTTAGTTTTCATTCGCTGCCTGTATTCAACTCGAGTAAATTCGTGGAATGCTCGATCTTCAAAGAATGTTTAAATATGTAAGAACTGATACAATGTGCTAGAATGAAGTGGGGAATAATACGGCACGTGTCAGTCACTTGTACTTAGAAACAATCTATTCTCAACGAAAGTAACACAGCTATCAGATGTATTCAACACAAACTGCACAGATTGCAGCAAATATCGGAATCCACGAATGAGAAAAGCGTACTGTCAGATGTGGGATTCGAACCCACGCTCCCGTCTGGGAACCAGATCTTGAGTCTGGCGCCTTAGACCACTCGGCCCACCTGACTGATGGCAAAACTGCTTCTCATACATAGTTGACGATGTAAGATTTTTCTCTGATAACAGTTTCAAAACTAGTGCTGCATTATAAATACTTTGACTCAATCCACGCGTTCAGTGCTTTCTCATCTGTTTACCACACAGAACTAAAAATTCGCCAAAACTGAATGTCTTACAAAACTTCACACTACTGCAAAATTAACAACACAAATGGGATGGAGACGCCGGTATCGATCCCGGTACCTCTCACATGCAAAGCGAGCGCTCTACCATCTGAGCTACGTCCCCAACACGCATATTAACGACAAATTTGAGGAAACGCATTCGTCAACACATATTCAAATGGTTTATTAATTTACACTCCAATTTGACTTCGCAGACTTCTCGCGACGCCTCGCTGACGCTCGCAGGTGTGGTCAGGTGTATCTATTGGGCTACAGAAATTGAAACTGGGATGCAAGAGGCCCCTGATTCTTTTAAATGCCCATCCTCCCATGCTGACTTTGATGGATGCTGTGATGCAGAACTTCTGTCAAAGTGTAACACTTGTGTAGCGATGGGAAGCACGTGTTTTTATGAAAGACTGTAGAAAAGTAATATTGACGGATTAAACGACGCTACAGTCACCTGCTGGGAGCACATGTGAACTACATTCACCCACATGGCTGGCGTGGGATCAGGCCTTAGTTTTCATTCGCTGCCTGTATTCAACTCGAGTAAATTCGTGGAATGCTCGATCTTCAAAGAATGTTTAAATATGTAAGAACTGATACAATGTGCTAGAATGAAGTGGGGAATAATACGGCACGTGTCAGTCACTTGTACTTAGAAACAATCTATTCTCAACGAAAGTAACACAGCTATCAGATGTATTCAACACAAACTGCACTAGATTGCAGCAAATATCGGAATCCACGAATGAGAAAAGCGTACTGTCAGATGTGGGATTCGAACCCACGCTCCCGTCTGGGAACCAGATCTTGAGTCTGGCGCCTTAGACCACTCGGCCAACCTGACTGATGGCAAAACTGCTTCTCATACATAGTTGACGATGTAAGATTTTTCTCTGATAACAGTTTCAAAACTAGTGCTGCATTATAAATACTTTGACTCAATCCACGCGTTCAGTGCTTTCTCATCTGTTTACCACACAGAACTAAAAATTCGTCCAAAACTGAATGTCTTACAAACTTCACACTACTGCAAAATTAACAACACAAATGGGATGGAGACGCCGGGTATCGATCCCGGTACCTCTCACATGCAAAGCGAGCGCTCTACCATCTGAGCTACGTCCCCAACACGCATATTAACGACAAATTTGAGGAAACGCATTCGTCAACACATATTCAAATGGTTATTAATTTACACTCCAATTTGACTTCGCAGACTTCTCGCGACGCCTCGCTGACGCTCGCAGGTGTGGTCAGGTGTATCTATTGGGCTACAGAAATTGAAACTGGGATGCAAGAGGCCCCTGATTCTTTTAAATGCCCATCCTCCCATGCTGACTTTGATGGATGCTGTGATGCAGAACTTCTGTCAAAGTGTACTCTTGTGTAGCGATGGGAAGCACGTGTTTTTATGAAAGACTGTAGAAAAGTAATATTGACGGATTAAACGACGCTACAGTCACCTGCTGGGAGCACATTGAACTACATTCACCCACATGGCTGGCGTGGGATCCAGGCCCTTAGTTTTCATTCGCTGCCTGTATTCAACTCGAGTAAATTCGTGGAATGCTCGATCTTCAAAGAATGTTTAAATATGTAAGAACTGATACAATGTGCTAGAATGAAGTGGGGAATAATACGGCACGTGTCAGTCACTTGTACTTAGAAACAATCTATTCTCAACGAAAGTAACACAGCTATCAGATGTATTCAACACAAACTGCACAGATTGCAGCAAATATCGGAATCCACGAATGAGAAAAGCGTACTGTCAGATGTGGGATTCGAACCCACGCTCCCGTCTGGGAACCAGATCTTGAGTCTGGCGCCTTAGACCACTCGGCCAACCTGACTGATGGCAAAACTGCTTCTCATACATAGTTGACGATGTAAGATTTTTCTCTGATAACAGTTTCAAAACTAGTGCTGCATTATAAATACTTTGACTCAATCCACGCGTTCAGTGCTTTCTCATCTGTTTACCACACAGAACTAAAAATTCGCCAAAACTGAATGTCTTACAAAACTTCACACTACTGCAAAATTAACAACACAAATGGGATGGAGACGCCGGGTATCGATCCCGGTACCTCTCACATGCAAAGCGAGCGCTCTACCATCTGAGCTACGTCCCCAACACGCATATTAACGACAAATTTGAGGAAACGCATTCGTCAACACATATTCAAATGGTTATTAATTTACACTCCAATTTGACTTCGCAGACTTCTCGCGACGCCTCGCTGACGCTCGCAGGTGTGGTCAGGTGTATCTATTGGGCTACAGAAATTGAAACTGGGATGCAAGAGGCCCCTGATTCTTTTAAATGCCCATCCTCCCATGCTGACTTTGATGGATGCTGTGATGCAGAACTTCTGTCAAAGTGTACTCTTGTGTAGCGATGGGAAGCACGTGTTTTTATGAAAGACTGTAGAAAAGTAATATTGACGGATTAAACGACGCTACAGTCACCTGCTGGGAGCACATTGAACTACATTCACCCACATGGCTGGCGTGGGATCAGGCCCTTAGTTTTCATTCGCTGCCTGTATTCAACTCGAGTAAATTCGTGGAATGCTCGATCTTCAAAGAATGTTTAAATATGTAAGAACTGATACAATGTGCTAGAATGAAGTGGGGAATAATACGGCACGTGTCAGTCACTTGTACTTAGAAACAATCTATTCTCAACGAAAGTAACACAGCTATCAGATGTATTCAACACAAACTGCACTAGATTGCAGCAAATATCGGAATCCACGAATGAGAAAAGCGTACTGTCAGATGTGGGATTCGAAACCCACGCTCCCGTCTGGGAACCAGATCTTGAGTCTGGCGCCTTAGACCACTCGGCCAACCTGACTGATGGCAAAACTGCTTCTCATACATAGTTGACGATGTAAGATTTTTCTCTGATAACAGTTTCAAAACTAGTGCTGCATTATAAATACTTTGACTCAATCCACGCGTTCAGTGCTTTCTCATCTGTTTACCACACAGAACTAAAAATTCGCCAAAACTGAATGTCTTACAAAACTTCACACTACTGCAAAATTAACAACACAAATGGGATGGAGACGCCGGGTATCGATCCCGGTACCTCTCACATGCAAAGCGAGCGCTCTACCATCTGAGCTACGTCCCCAACACGCATATTAACGACAAATTTGAGGAAACGCATTCGTCAACACATATTCAAATGGTTATTAATTTACACTCCAATTTGACTTCGCAGACTTCTCGCGACGCCTCGCTGACGCTCGCAGGTGTGGTCAGGTGTATCTATTGGGCTACAGAAATTGAAACTGGGATGCAAGAGGCCCCTGATTCTTTTAAATGCCCATCCTCCCATGCTGACTTTGATGGATGCTGTGATGCAGAACTTCTGTCAAAGTGTACATCTTGTGTAGCGATGGGAAGCACGTGTTTTTATGAAAGACTGTAGAAAAGTAATATTGACGGATTAAACGACGCTACAGTCACCTGCTGGGAGCACATTGAACTACATTCACCCACATGGCTGGCGTGGGATCCAGGCCCTTAGTTTTCATTCGCTGCCTGTATTCAACTCGAGTAAATTCGTGGAATGCTCGATCTTCAAAGAATGTTTAAATATGTAAGAACTGATACAATGTGCTAGAATGAAGTGGGGAATAATACGGCACGTGTCAGTCACTTGTACTTAGAAACAATCTATTCTCAACGAAAGTAACACAGCTATCAGATGTATTCAACACAAACTGCACTAGATTGCAGCAAATATCGGAATCCACGAATGAGAAAAGCGTACTGTCAGATGTGGGATTCGAACCCACGCTCCCGTCTGGGAACCAGATCTTGAGTCTGGCGCCTTAGACCACTCGGCCAACCTGACTGATGGCAAAACTGCTTCTCATACATAGTTGACGATGTAAGATTTTTCTCTGATAACAGTTTCAAAACTAGTGCTGCATTATAAATACTTTGACTCAATCCACGCGTTCAGTGCTTTCTCATCTGTTTACCACACAGAACTAAAAATTCGCCAAAACTGAATGTCTTACAAAACTTCACACTACTGCAAAATTAACAACACAAATGGGATGGAGACGCCGGGTATCGATCCCGGTACCTCTCACATGCAAAGCGAGCGCTCTACCATCTGAGCTACGTCCCCAACACGCATATTAACGACAAATTTGAGGAAACGCATTCGTCAACACATATTCAAATGGTTATTAATTTACACTCCAATTTGACTTCGCAGACTTCTCGCGACGCCTCGCTGACGCTCGCAGGTGTGGTCAGGTGTATCTATTGGGCTACAGAAATTGAAACTGGGATGCAAGAGGCCCCTGATTCTTTTAAATGCCCATCCTCCCATGCTGACTTTGATGGATGCTGTGATGCAGAACTTCTGTCAAAGTGTACTCTTGTGTAGCGATGGGAAGCACGTGTTTTTATGAAAGACTGTAGAAAAGTAATATTGACGGATTAAACGACGCTACAGTCACCTGCTGGGAGCACATTGAACTACATTCACCCACATGGCTGGCGTGGGATCAGGCCCTTAGTTTTCATTCGCTGCCTGTATTCAACTCGAGTAAATTCGTGGAATGCTCGATCTTCAAAGAATGTTTAAATATGTAAGAACTGATACAATGTGCTAGAATGAAGTGGGGAATAATACGGCACGTGTCAGTCACTTGTACTTAGAAACAATCTATTCTCAACGAAAGTAACACAGCTATCAGATGTATTCAACACAAACTGCATAGATTGCAGCAAATATCGGAATCCACGAATGAGAAAAGCGTACTGTCAGATGTGGGATTCGAACCCACGCTCCCGTCTGGGAACCAGATCTTGAGTCTGGCGCCTTAGACCACGCGACTATCGTCTGCTTATCATTTCTCTGCACTCATGTTTATTTCCCGGCTTCGGTGTTTTGAATTTTAATACCTTAAGTTTTATTTAGATTTGCAACGTATACTGTTTGAAATGTGGACTGAACAATTTCTCGAAGTGTGAAAGCTGTAAAGACTGCATTATCTATCCATTCAGAAAATAGAGAATAATCCGTCGCTGCTTCATTAAAGCAAGAAATTTGATCAGGTAGACTCTAGATATTTTCTTTGATTCGTATCGTAATTAGTTGTATACCTATACTGAATTACAAGTGGTATGCGCCGCCACTAGAAACAAAATTACATTTCTGAGTGTTAATCAATTATCTCAAGGAAATAAATGGCGTGAAATCAATATTGGGCAGGTTCAGATACATAATTGCCTTTTACAGCGCTTTAACTATTTTGTTTCAAAGAATTTTATAATATTATCACCCACTGGCATGTGAAACAGAATAAATATGTGCGATAAGCCTGCAGAAAAATGGTTTTGTAATTATTTTTTAAGAATCATGATTAATAACTAGATTAGTAACTCCAGAAACGGTTATTTATTTATTTATCAGTCTTGTTTCATGGATCCCTGCTGAGGAAGCACCTCTGGGATGTGAAACATGTCATGGTTAATATACATACATACAATATGAGTCATAATCATAGTAAAAAACAATTATATGTTACAAAGAAAAATAAAGACAATAAAATTAAAATAAATTTTTACAACTGTGATTTGCAAAAGTCATATTGAATACAATTAATTGTTTTGTTCAAATTCTTGAATGGAGTAGAGGGAGTTGCCAATAAGATAATCTCTCAGTTTTTCTTTAAATATATCTTTATTTTCTGCAAATTGTTTTATACCCTTGGGAAGTTTATTAAACAAATGTATACCAGAATAATTTACTCCTCTTTGCACTAATGACAGAGATGTTTGTGGTTTGTGCAAGTTATTTCTGCTTCTTGTATTGAGATTGTGTACCTGTGAATTAGAAGTAAACAGGTTACAATGATCTATGACAAAGCACATGAGAGAATATATATACTGAGAACTCATTGTAAGAACACTGAGTTTTTTAAAAAGTTGTCTGCAAGAAGTTCTTGGTTTTACCCTACACAACATCCTAATAGCTCTTTTCTGTGCTATGAAAACTTTTTTACTTTGTGAAGAGTTTCCCCAAAAAATTATGCCATATGACATTACTGAATGAAAATATGAGGAGTAAACCTGTTTCGTTAATTCTAGATCTGCTGTTAGAGAAAGGGTTCGTATTGCAAAGGTGGCACTACTTAACTTCTTCAGTAGTGAAGTGATATGTTCATGCCAACAGAGTTTGTCATCTATTTTAATACCAAGGAATTTTATAATCTTTGTTTATAATATTGTGTTATTTTTATAGCTTACTTATAAATCTGGCTGTGCATAATTTTTTGTTTTAAACCTAATATAATGTGTTTTTTCAAAATTTAGTTTTAATGAATTTGCCTTAAACCAATTTGCTACTTCACTAAGTACTTCATTTACATTAAATTCTAGATTGCTGTTTGGTGTTTTTCTCACAGTCAGGTTAGTGTCATCTGCAAATAAAACACTCTTAACTTTGTCAGATAAGTTTCCAGGAAGGTAATTGATATACAACAAAAAGAGGAGGGGTCCTAGGACAGAACCTTGTGGAATTCCATGTTTTAATTTTTCCCAGTTTGATGAAGCATCTTTGTTCATTTTAGTATCAAAAATGGACACTTTTTGCATTCGACTTTCCATGTATGATCTAAACCATTTACCTGCGATTCCATAAATACCATAGTATTCCTTTTTTTTTAAAAAAAAAAAGTAGTTCATGATTTACACAGTCAAATGCTTTTGCAAGATCACAAAATATTCCTACAGGGCTCATTTTATTATTAAGTTCCTCAAATGTGTTATTTAAAAATGAATATGTAGCCATTTCTATAGATAATCTTTTTTGGAACCCAAATTGGGATTTAGTGAGGATATTATTTTGCGTAACATGTTTTATTACTCTACAATACATGACTTTTTCAAAAATCTTTGAGAATCCTGAAAGTAAGAAATGGGACGATAGTTATCTACACATGTTGATTCTCCTTTTTTAAACAACGGTTTTACAAATGCATATTTTAGTCTATTTGGAAACACACCTTGAATTAACGATTCATTACAAATGTGGGCAAGTACACGATCGATACAATCTGAACATCTTTTTAGTAATTTACTTGAAATATTGTCATAGCTGGAAGAATTTTTAGGTTTTAATTGTTTAATGAGTTTATTTATTTCTGAGGCTGTTACTGGTGGCAATTGCATTTCCACAAATCTATTTGGGTAAGCAGTCTGAAGAAGCCTAAGGGCACTATTTGGGGACTGCTTTACTATGCCTAATTTCTCTACAACTGTAGTAAAATGTTTGTTAAATATTTCACAAACTTATAAAACTTATAAAACATATTTCATTCGAAAACAATATACTAAACAAAACTCACAGCAATTTTAGCCAAGATATTTTCAAAAACATAAGTATTTAAGAACTAAAAGCAAAATATGTCTGGACCGAAACTCTGAGTAGTAATTAGTCTTGAAAACACCATATCGACTATGGCGGGTGAGCGGTGACGCTCTGGCCTCACATTCGAGAGGAAGCGGTTTCGAATCCCCGTCCGGCCATCCCGATTTCCGTTTTTCTTGGTTGCCCATAACCACTTAAGGCGAATGCCGGGATGGTACCTACAAAAGCCGAATTCCTTCGCATTCCTAGCCTTCAGTTTTTTCCGCCCCTCAACGAAGGCGGTTACTTACAAACTGGCATTATACTGATTTAAATCTAAATTTTTCCCTTCAAGTGTGAAATAATATTACTTGAAAATATCGTAAAAATATATCAAGCGAAAGAAGACAAAATATATAAATCGTAGCAGAAATGATAGCATTAACAGTAGATTAAATATACAATAGAATCAGATGTAATGAGAAAAGCAAGTGAATTCCGTTACTTATAAAGTAAAATCTATTGGCTGAATAAGAAATTATGTCGAGAGAAGAATAGCACTAGCGAAAAGAGCCTTCTCGAAAAATAAAAATCTTTTAGTTTCAAATATTGATATAGAGGTTGTGGTGGTAGCTTTTTGAGAAAGAGGGGGGGGGGAGGCCACCACTACTTTAGGTTTATAGAGATGGATATTAATGTTGTCTATCTGGTTAGCCAGAATCTCAAAATGCTGTAAATTGCGGGTTAATAAAATACTGAATTCATTGGGTCTTATGGCTATTACATTGCTGGGTATATTTAAATTTAATATTAAACACAATGCAATGCAAAGCAAGCAAGTAATATCCAGACCTTACTATTTGCCTGATAAATGTAAACATGAAATGAAATTATATATCTCAAGTTACAAGTATAATGTGAAACATCGTGGCATCGCAGGACAGCACATAGACGTTAAACACAATATAAAAATTTCCAGGGCGCCAATTAAAATGAAAAGAACCTTATTTTAATCAAATTGCAGTAAACAAAAGGATTTTAAAGTTCAAAACTTTAGATGAAAATGAAATGCCAGCAAGCTCAGGATCATTTCAAAGTTAAAGCAAAGATCCTACTCCCAGGAGTCACCTACGGGTCGGTAAAGCCTCGTTAGAAACCATGGAACCTCGACCTGGCGTTGGAGTACATTACCATGTCGTCGTAGCTGCGTGATGATTGCGGCATGATGTGCCACCGTCGGGTAGCGATCTCACAGATAGCTCATCTGTGCGGGCGCGTGTGTCTATCTCAGCGAGACAGTACACTCTGCGTCTGCCCACGTCTGAACAGCAAGTTGACCAGACAGCAAGTCGTATCGGATCGGTAAGACGTTCCGGCGGAAAGTGTTGTTATGGCGTCCTTCTTGTCGCCAAGCAAAGCAATATTCTCCTCTCCCCAGTACAGCGCTCGGGTGACATGGAAAAGAAACTTTTCTTTAACATTTGTGCACCCCGTAGTGATGTACGATTAGTGAATCAGCGTACGCCAAAATCATGTGAGTGGCCAAGCTCCGGTTATTCGTCGCTTGTTTTCCGCACAACACGGCTGACATTGTATCCCCTAGCGTCCTAGCCTAGGGTACGTTGCCCCTTTCTCCGGATAACGGGATATTTCCGCTCTCCACCAGACCCTGCTATTGTGTCCCCCGCGACTGGATGTCGTCAGGCACGGTTTTGTCTGCTATTTGAATGTTCCAAACTTTCCAATGAACGCTAGCGTTTTTCACCGTTTGC
>JARYHS010015712.1:0-20261 GCA_031002005.1 Vandiemenella viatica
GGGGGGTGGAAACAGGGAGAGAGTTTGGATTTCTGAAAACCAAATGTAGAAAGTATTTTCCTGTTTGATATACAGTATACATGTGCAAAGTTTTATCGATATCGGATAAAAACTGTATGTATTTTTAAAGAACATTGACAAAAATTAAGGGGTGGAAAAGGGGGAAAAGGGGTTTGGATTTTTTCAAGTCAAATGTGGGCGGTATTTTGCTGCTTGTTTTAAAGTATATGTGTGAAAAATTCCATCGAAATCTGGAAAACTATGTGGGTTTCTATAAAAATTATGGGATATAAAAAATAGACATTTTTGCCACCCTAACTCACCCACTTCCACTCACCGCTGCTACTCTTCCTTACTAACAGTAGGGGAAAAAGTCTATTTACCACCATAACCACGAGTGGGTCAGACATCTTAAAAAGAATTATGACCCAAAAATGACAAAAGGATGTTCATATTGCTCGCAAAAGAGATGACGGATGGACTACTGCCGTACTGGATTCTGGATTAGATACGAAGGAACCTGAAAAGAGTTTACTGGGATACGTCGAGTTACAGGCTTGAACTGGAAGAGAGTTGCTCAAGATCGATCAGTCTGGAAGGAACTACAACAAATTAAATTGTAATATATATTTCATTGGTCTTAAAGATGCTACATCCTGAAATAAGGATCGATAAAGCTGTAATAATAATAATAATATATTGATTGAAACAGTTTTTGTCTTTCAGATTAAAACGAAAAAGAGAGGGATTTAATCTCATACCTTCTTCTTCGTAGTGCCACTTTTTTTTAATTTTATACCGTGCCCGACAGAAGAGGATCTGTGAGAGATCCGCAGCGGAATTGTTATGGGTTGCGTAGAGACGCTCAAATTGAAGGTGTTTTTGAGACACGAACAGCCTTTGAAAGGAAGATTGGTGTTTGCAGTGGTGACGAGCAGTGGGCACTAATGTCTCTGGTTTTCTTTAGTTGCGGACTGCTGGGAAGACGGATGGCGGCTCGCCGGCCGCGGCTGTTCGTATCTGGCTGCCCTGATGGATGCCGCAGATCGACCGGAGCCCCTTAACGACCACTGCCCGCGCCACAGCCACAAAGCAGGCGACGCGCTATTTACGTGCTCCGGCTTCCTCTCTGATATTTCAGATGCGAGAAGTGGTGAAGATATGTTTCTAAGATAAACAAGTAATTTCCATATCTCAATACCATAAATAAAAGCAGATAAATACCTACAATATTTGCAAGCGGAGCTGTATAAACTGTCAGGTGTTACAAAATTAAAGCCGACAAGAATTAATTAATATTGATTTCTTTTTAGAGTAAAACGCTTAGATTCGAGATATGACTAGTAGAGCTACATCTGGAAAAAAATTATATTTAGGGGAAATCTTTTCATGATATTCAAAATTTTTTGAAGCTTCCAATGGTTGTAACAGTGCCGTCGTCAATACTGGAAGAAATGGCGCTAAAACAGCACTCGAGTGAAAGAAATTGCTTCATGTTTCCTCAGGAAGTTAATTCCGTAAGCAAAGATGGTTAAACTGTTTCTGACAAATACCACCACACTAGATGCTGCTTTGTCGGAAATATTCGTGTCACAAACGGTATAATTAAGGCCTATTGTGTTTATACGTCGAGCTACAAATAATTTCAGTTATATCCAGCCTCGTCATTAATTGATTGTCGACGTCCTTACAGTCACTTATGAAAGGATCGTATCACATCTCTAATGACATAGCATGAATTCATGATTAGAAAACTCACAAAATGAAGGTAAACGATATGTCCATCTACATTGAGTTCACTATCAAAGTTGATAAATGGCAATATAACTATAACTGATGATTTCGATGGCGTTCCTATCTCGAAATGTGTAGTTCTTTTTTCATATAGCAAATTTCAAGGAACTTATGAAATAAAACGGAAACATTTCAGACAACATTTGCACTTTTTTATGCAGTAAACAAGAAGTAGGTACTTGTTCTATAAAATAATAAAATATTTAAAATTTACAAAATAAATTAAAATATGCAATTATTAATGTGCAACCCACCGTTGTGCGAATGCGCATATAATTCTAAACATTAAAAACGATTCATCGGACATAAGAGAATATTGATATTAGAATTCAAGTTTCAAGCTGAATTGAGTATCAGTTTATGTAATCGAAAAAATATGTGTTCAAGCATTTTCACGGACAACTAAATACAATTTTCTTAGTGTTCTGAGAGTGAGAATGTTTATAAAAAGGCAATGGCCATAGAAGAGACAGGAGGATCTGGTAATTTCAGTCGGGAGCAGAAGACCATGGCAACAACTGAATTCTGTATGAGAAGGTCTCGACTTGAGATCTGCTGCATCAATAAAACGTCCAGTCTGACACACGAATTCGCAGACTGATTCCTCGTTCTTTCCTCTACTGTGAAGAGTTCAATTCTCTTTGGGTGCCTAATTCACGCCCACATTTTGCAGCACCAATGCTAGAGTCATATTCTATCCACCGGTTAACACCGAGCGGATGAATCCACTTTCATAAAATGAGTTACGTCTGTAAACTGGCCGTGACTTTTATAGCTTCGTACCTTCGACGAGTCCAATAATACCGAAGTGTCAGGTATACTGGCATAAACCTCAACGCTGCTTGGATAAACCGGAAATTTAAATAAATAATTGAATTTGATTTTATACACACTTGTATTGTTAAAATAAAGTGTAAACTTGGAATAAATATGTGTATTTGATTTTATTTGCACTCATATTGTTAATAGGAAGTGTAGCTGCGAAGCCAGCTAAAAGGAAGTAACTGCAAAAATGTTCAGAGATAAAAAAATTTGCGAGGCACATATTAAAAAAACATTCGATTTCTCTTAAATTTATATGATAGTTTTTCATTGTTTACTACGGTTATATTAATAAATCCACGTAAGTAAAATAGCAGTCCATGTTTACGTTCTACTCTCGGTACTAGAACCAGTTCACAATATAACCTAAGAATTTTTTTGACAGAAGATAAACAGGGGTCTTTATTAAAAACTCAGAGAAAGTTTACATGAAACATAGGTAACCAGGAAATATATAAATCAAATAAATAATAGTTACTGGTTTTTGAAGTCATACTTTACCCTATAACTTTTATGAAGTTACCTAAAAATATCCTAGTCAAATACTCCGTGAATCTAACCACAGCTAATTTACTCACACAAAGAAAGAGATCAATAAAGGCCTCCTAGTATTACTATAGGTAGTACTGTAATAGTTACGTAGAAAAAGTGAGGGGGGGGGGAATTTTTTTAAATTAAATTTTTATTAATTAAAAATTAATAATTGGTTAGCAAGAATCATTAGCCAGGTCACAAAGACAACTGACATAAATAATTTATTGACTTCATATGGCTTCTACACCGCTAGGCATATTTAACTTTATCGTTAATATGTAAACCACTAAGATATCAATGCCTTAGCGTTACAATTGGCCGTTCTTATTCAAGCTAACTAACTTAAATATACTACAACAAGAATATTCAGTACAATAACATGAATACATGAAAATTATAGGGGTCTCGGGCGCCGTTAAAATACAAAGACATGAAATGTAACTCGCGATATGCAAGGCTCTCATAAAGTTCATCAAATGTCGGCTAGTTCAGGGTCAAAATTTGCTCAAAGAACATAAGTCTCTCTCTCAAAGGCGCTTACGGGTCATTCGCAGTCTCATAAAAACTCAACGAAGCAAGACCTGGCGTTTAAAACTTTACCATAGCAGCAGCACTGATGTCTGTGGCACTCTCCGTTCCAGCGCAATATACGATCACGGCCTGTGATCGTAGGCAAGTCGCTGTATAGCCCAGATCGACTGTCCTGGACCAGCGATAAGTACGCTCGACCACTCTAGACCGTGGCCCGGCAAGAAGTCAAGTCCACCGTGGTCTGGCGAGAAGTCAGCAGTCGACTATCCCAGACCGTGGTCTGGCAAGAAGTTCTATCGACTGCCCTGGACCGTGGTCCAGCAAGAAGTCACTTCGACCTCTCTGCCCCGTGGTCTGGGCAGAAGTCCGTCTTTCCTCTTCGGAAGGCGATGGCGTCCCTCTCCCACGTAGGAACATGGCGGGCAGAAAGAAATACACCCTGAATCAACTTGTGAAGACCCCTACCGATGATTTCATAGGCAGGTTGGAAATCACGTGGTATCGTGGCACACTCAGATTCGCGGCATTTTCGCTAGCGTCCCCTCCGCGTCCATGCTTGTTGGGGGCGGGGGAAAGGTTGACCTTCACCGGTTTGCTGTGCGAACCGTTGGGGTTACTGACTGGCCTTGGGGTGGCGACAGCGAGGCGGTCCATTGTGTCCGTTCACTGGGAATTTACCGTTTCACTCCGTCCCCAGCCTCAGATATGCGATCTTATGCTCACAACATTTTCCTGAGCCTTCTCAAATGAAATACCCTTGCATATTCATTTAATTATATACAATTTTGGGCTGCCCGAGATCAATCTTAATTAATTTTAATCTGAATAAATTAAAATTAAACACAACTTATTAAACATATAAAAATTGTAGCGTGGCGTGATAACGTCACGTTACAATATACGGCCAACTACGGGAAAATAAAATTATTACAATAATTTTATTTTAAGCCATTTTAACTCCCTTCCACTGTAACCAATAATCGATATTTTAGATATACAGGGACCCACAATGCTATGATTCTTGCCACAGATACTAACTGAACGAATGTCCATGACCTTGGACTGTTTTACAACATGTGGACAACCATACATGATTTCTTTCCTGCCTTTTTATATATACTTATTAATTAAAAAAATTCTTATACTAAACAACACAAAATATAATAAACAAGAAATGAAAAAATTGACAAATACAAACTTATGTACATGTGAATGAAATATTTTTTTTATATATATCTATAACTATCATGCAAGTTCTGCTCATGTCGGAGTCTTGTTATTTTTTTGTGAAACTCCAAGAACTAAAGCAAAAAAAGAAACCGCGGAAAACTGGAATGATGTTGCATTTCTAGACGAGATTGTGCCATTCTCCTACTTAAGAATGCACCAAGAGCATCGTTAGAAATTCCCAAACAGATGGAAAAAAGGAAACCAGCCATTGACCCTTTTACTTAAAAGCATCTTCCATTCAAAAAAGTATTACACTGAAGAGTTTCTACTGAGGGACTTATGATTTATTATTTTTTTAAATACATGGTCGATATGCCATTCCGTACAACAAGTGAGTTTCCGAGTATAGTGTCTCACGCAATATGTAGTCATTTCGACAAGTTCGTAGAGCGTCCAGGAAGTGCTTTCGGATAATAATCTTTTACGATCCGTTTCTCGTCATAAGTGCTACAGTATAAGATTACTGCTGAATGGATTCAGCGACAGGGGAATAATAAACGTATACTATGCCCATGGGTTGTAGGAACCTTATAAAGGGACCCACCCCCACTTTTTATCCTATTCCCGAAATTGGTAGCATTTATACAACAAATGTGTCCTGGCCTTATGTCAGTGACAACAACAGTAATAAATAATTACTTCCGCATTTCCATTCATAATCTCTGAATAGCATAACCCGAGAATACATTTCGGCGCATATATCATATCTCTTTAGTCTCCCGACACCACGTTATTGCCAAACAAACTCATATTTTCAGTTATGGTTCGACAAATACTCATTCATTCCGTTGCAGCTAGTATGAATGGGACCCCAGCGTACAAGCAATGACCGTTCTTCTACCTGCGTCTGGCAGCTTTAGATAAGAATCTACTCGAAATGCTGGCCGCTCCGGTCCAGCCCTGAATAACGGTTTCGCAGTCCGCTAATGTGTTAGTTCAACAACACGCATTCTCCGCAACATTGCTTAAGAATAAATCTTACTTTGCTATTCAATTACTTGTATCTACATTTTTTTTTATCATTATTATTAGGAGATAACTTACAGCAATCATATGTATGTGAGAGCTACTCGTTAAACTCGCTATCCACCGAGCAACTTTGATCGTACTTGTGTACTATTATCACTTTGGTAGCACGACTTTCGTGTTAACGCTTCCCCTTTTTTATACAATTATTCTCAACGCTATCCTATTATGGTAGACTCTCATTTTTGCTGACGAATTTACCACAAACATATGTTACTTAATTCCTTTTTATCTGTGCCTGCAATATTTGCCTAAGTCATTTATTATCACCCCATCTATTGTGTGGAATATGACTTTCACTTCTACATTTAGCTAGGTTTTACTTTCACCTAACTTTTCATTTTACCTAGGCCTAGGATTTAGTTTTAACCGCGCACAAATATAGCACACTATCCTTCTATTAAACTGTACTTGCTTTTCTTGTTTCTTTACAGTCCCATGATTTATACAAATCACCATGTTACCTTTATGCTTCTAAATTTATCAGAGCAGTTGTAACATCCAAGATCATATGCTTATGTGAGCCGCTGACAATTTCACATACCAGCCTCTGCTCGTTAGCGAAAGCGTCCCGCTGTGTTAGCCTTCTTCTACCTGGGGTGGCCTGACCCTTTCAGCAATGGCCTTACCGGATTAGCGGTCTCCGAATGCCTGAAGGTGTTGTTACAAACACGTCCACACATTCAAGGTATTCGCGTTTAATATTTTCAAACTTATACACAGTGTTTATAGACATGATTTCTTGATTAGCAATTTATTTCCTTATATTTTCTTAACTACTTAACTTTACATTCCACACCTCAAACAAAATTGCCATTTCCAATTTTATTGCGGGCTTGACGAAGAGTGGACAGTTTCTCGGTGCGTGTCTACACCCACAGCATTATTCTGTACACGCGCCTGTTTATTTTCGAATCGATGGTGATTCTTGTTGCTCGAATAACATCGTCTGTTTTGACCCAGTTTGTGAGCAAATGTCGGCGGTGATTTATTTGATAAGTCTCTAAAAGACAGTCCTGATTTACGGCAATCTGATCGAAGTATCTTAATGTGTCAAGAAACTGTTTGTGTGTGGTGATGACCGCAGGGTTCAGTTTTAATTGGATTTCCGTAGGAAAATGCGTAATTAGTGCGGCATTTAGTTCCATGTCATTCAAAGGTCGGTCTAAGAACCCCGACAGGTCAGATAATCTTAATGCGTATCCAAACATCGAACCGCCCTTGCTAGCATCATATTGGCCGCAATGAATGCTACGTCTGGCTTGCCTTTGGGAGGTTTCGGACCAGAATGTACGTAAAAATGAAGACTTAAATTCTGTGTACGTGCAATCAACTGGACAGAAAACCCTAAACCATCCCTTTTCCTGAGGTTCAAGTGCTAGTCTTGCGACACGTGTCTTTAGTGCTTCTGGTGTGTTCTGGATTACAAAATAATTCTCTAATTCATTTATGAACTCCATTGGATTATGTCTCCGACGAAGTGAGAATTTCGGCAACGCCAATCCCCCCTGATTATACGCAGTGACCTCAAGACATGCTGATGATTTTTTACTGTCTATGCTTTCTCTAGTGCTAGCCATTGTTGCTTCAATTGCCACACATTTTGCAAAAATGTCAGCCTGAAGGTATTTTGAATTTGACTCAGTCTTTATATTTTTCCGTCACTAATATCACTGCTTTTTCAACTTTCCCATCCTTTCACTGACTGTAGGGAGTATTTGACAAATTTTATTTCCCAACTCTGAAATTACCCGTTCAGTACTTAAAATACATGTCTTGTGTTTTGCCTGCACCTCTTCCAGCTCGTCACATCTCGTAACCAGTTTATTTGATGTATTCTGAATCACCGAAATCTCCTTTCGCATGTTTGTTCGAAAATCTTCAAGTTTCTTGTTAGTTTCTGTACAAAAATTTGTGAATTTGGTTTTCTAATTGGCGGCTAAATGTACTAAACTTCTCATTAATCTGTGAAAAATGCTCCTGCATTTTAGCTTGTTGTGTATAAATCTTAGACTGAATTTGTTCCGTATGTTGCGTTAGTATCTTTTGTAACATTAAAAGCGCTGACTCCTGTAATATATGTTCCCTCGCAACGTTTTGTGCATGTTTATAGTGTTTAATGTCACATTCCGGAGTGCTTAATGTCTGTTTCGCCTGACTTACTCGATAGCGTCGTTGTGATATCATTTTGTACTTCGAAATATTCCCCTATGTCATTTGCCTCGGTTCTACAATTACCTCTGGATTCATGTTCGTGTTTGGTTTCTGTTCCGTTCTCTACTGATTTCAAACTATTTGGCCCATGACATAATTTTAGCACAAAGTGAGTTGCAGTGCATTCAATACTTAAACTAAATCCCTTTTTATATAAATAACTGACTGCAGCAGTAAAACAAACAACCAAAATGCGATATGGCCTAAATGGTATTTCGTCTTGAACACCGGAAATAAATAAAACTGCAAGAAGCAGACAAACGAAACGCTCCATTTTCATTTTTAGATTACGTCTGGACCTCAAAAGCATAGGATTACAGTAAAACGGGAAACTCTGATCACGGCCAAAGATTATTTATCACGCGACGGAAACTTACGAACACAACGAAACGTAATTTTAACCAGAAAGTTTTGAATTTACCCAAATCACCGGCACAAATCCCATCAAAATCGAGTGACAACCCATTCAAGAAAAAAAAATGCAACTCCAGAAAGCAACGCTGAATCATGCATAAACAACTCACATGAACAGAACATGCGCAGATGAATTATTAGTTGCTAACATACAAAAAAATAAAATACTGGCTCGACATTATGTGACTTTAAATTGAACATGTCAGGAAAAAGAGCAAAACATATCCTTGCAATCACTGAACAATGATGAAACAGAATTAATTTTAAAATTTTTATGATTTGCCAAAAGAATTAAATCACATCACATTGAATTTTGACAAACAATGAAAAAATTAACTTTACTTTCTATACTAGAAAATAAATGCCGTAGGTCATGAACTGAGTTATTTGCGACTTTTGAAAAAAAAACTTTCATTGAAATTTTTTTATTAATTAATTAATTCCCCAGATTGATTAATTAATTCGCCCCAGCTTTGTGCACCAATTGTAACAGATTGGGGGTGGTTCAAAGGTTTTTTTTATTAATGTTTTATAAAAATTAACTATCAAAATTAAAAATCTTTGATTGGCCAGAATCTTCCAACATCGGTCAGGTCTTAAAAGAACTGACATTGATTTTTTTATTTATTATGGCTTCTACATCGCTAGGCCACTTTACATTTACCGTTAACATCACTCAAACAAGCAAACAACAAGCCTAGACGTTACAATACTCCGTTATTTCAAGCAAACAATATTTGAATTTATTTTTAATATAAGTCATGAATCACCTATTGCAAATTTAAATATCAAAATTACCAAATGATATTGAAAATGAACAATGTTAACAATTGTAACATTAGATTTTTACAACATTGAATCTCGGGGGCCTTTGATAGTTTAACAGTCACGAAAAAATTCGTGCTATCACGTTCCACAAATCTTAGCCAGCTAACCCAGGGTTTTGTAAAAGATCAAGTCTCGTAATCTCAGGACGCTTACGGAATTCAACAGTCTCGTGAACTCGTCATGCCTGGCGGAGTACTTTACCGGTTTGCTGACAGCGACTATGCAAGTTGTGTCCAGCCTATCTGAGTGACATAGCGGTCTCCCGTCACTCCAGGATCGCCAGTCTGTGATCTTATAAGACGACTACCAGTATGACATCAGCTCTGTCGAACCGTCCTCGTCTTCTCCAAACACATAACCGTCACTCTCCACTGTCGTAGAAAGACTCGACCGTTCCTCTCCACTATCGGAGAAAGAGTGTCCCTCTTCCTCTCCGTAGTCACATGTGGACAGAAAGAAACATATTAAAAAAAACGAATACCACTTCTCAATCGAGGAAATGGGCTTCTTGAGATCACGTGTTCCACCTCGCGTATTCAGATAAGTGGATTCGCGCTCACACGTCTCTTGGCGTGGCGGGAGAAAATTCGCCGCCCTTCGCCATTGCCACCCCCAGCGTCAGGGCCAACGACCGCTGGCCTGTAGGCGACACCGTGGCGGGCTGGGTAACGGTACTGTTCCCGCCCCAGGATACGGAGTCTCAGCTGTCCGCTCCTTCCAGAAATCAACCCTCGCTTATTTTCCGTAAACTCCCCGAATTACTTGGCATTCATTACACCACATATTGTCTTTGGCTGGCCCCGAGATTAAAGAATTAAATCAATTTACAGATCTGATTATATAAAAAAATTTAATTAAGAAAAAGTATGTAAAGTATGAAATATTAACCATTAAAATTGTAGTAGACGTAATAACGTTTTCCTACAACGCCAGTGGCCTGTAAGATGGTACTCCTGTTAGAATCAATGTACCAGATATCGCAAAATGTGGGAGATCAGTGAACATGTGCAAGTACAACGATGCTCATATTAAGCTGAGCGACCTGAATTGCACATTTCTTTCTGGGACTTATTCAACTAATTATACACATCTACCAAGACAGTACTATACCCTGGAGGTAGTACAGTCTCATGACTATCAAAATCCCCAAAAAACCTAATACATTTTCGCTTGTTCCTTTTATAAACCGAAATAGTGATAACATTTCGCCAATAAAAGAGTTATAGAAACATCGAATACGCTTCTTTTAATTTTTTAAAAAACATTTTACAGTTATTAAGTGTTCACACATAACACGAAAGTTATCACTCTCAAACAAGATGCTGGTTTTGAACAAGTAACAACAAAATACAGATTTTATACCCATCTACAACAATTTAAAATGACAAAAATTTTACGTTAATATTCAACGTTTGCTTTGTATTATAATTTTTAGAAACAGTGCAGACTTATGTCAAAGTTCTGTCAACTATATTACTTGTAACAATATTTCAGATTTATTAATTTGGCAGTGGTCTTGTAATTATACTTGCCTGCAAAAGCAATCTTTTAGTTCTGTTGTTTCTCGAACACACTAAGCGTGGAACAATGGAAAATAATCATAATATTAATGTTGTGACTGACGTGAGACACTGTCAACGCAGCATGTGTGAGTAGGAATTGAAAGACACTTTTCCAATTAATTTAATTCACCATTAAGCTTTCTGGCATTCAACACTCCCAATTTTTTCTAGTGCTCATGACAAATTCTGGCCACTGATCATTGATGTGATACGTAATGATAATTGCTTAAAAATAAACAAGCAAATAAAAGAAACTAGTTTTCCTATTGCGCGAAATCGTTTTTTTTAATCTAATGTCCTTATTGTGCAACAACGATAATTTCTAGCCTGTGGTAATGGCAAGAAAATGAAACCTGAAAACGAGAGTGACTGTTATTCCGAAAAAAAAATTAATTAAAGAAGAACATACAAGCAAAAGCTTCCGTATTTAAAAAAAAAAAAAACATGCTGTTCCGACTAGTGATCGCTAATGATATAATTGATACATTACTCGTGGCATCGAGTTAACTTACCTGTCCTATCACGTTGACCGCTATCCCCGGGAGTTCCACACACATGGCAACTTCACTGCCTTAAGTTTCAGCCAGGTGGAGGGTGGAGTATTTGTCCGAAAACATTGCCTCCAATATCATGAAGGGGTTACAATACTCTTGGCTTACGGTGCGTCTTCTTGTTGGGTGTTAACTAAAAATTTGGTTGGGTAAGGGGCAAATTCCTTAACTGTAGCACAAAAAGAATATATGGTAATATAGAAGTATAGAAATTATACAAGTTAATTCTGGCGCATGTCACCATTGATTCACAGTTTCTTTAATTTTATTTCCTAAATTTAAAATTCCAAGAAATAAACAGTAAATTCCAGGAACGAGGAAAAATAATTTCAGACTGTTTATGCTTTGTTGCTACCTCAGCTTCCGTCTCTGGTAAGCCTGATGCTACGGTGCTGTAAATGGTTCATATTCGCGGATGCCGATACCGGAATCTAGTGCGTTGTCTCGCGGTTCCATGGTTGGAGTCAGGCCGCGATCAAAAGTGGATAAATGATGTGTATGTTTTTCTTGTGTTACCCGTACACTGGGACAGTGAAAACGTATTTTACACCTATTAAGAAGTTACAATTCTATGTTTTTGCCTGTCTCTATTAAGCAATCCTAATTCGTTGTTATTCGTCAGAAAAGTCATTATTATTGCAAAAGACCGGAAGAGATTAGTATTCTAAAAATGTAAACGAATTCGACCACGGTCTTTGGGGAAGTGGCAATTCCTCATTCCGTTGAGCAATTTAGAAAATTTCTATTCAAACGGTTTTTTTGATGGCTGGATCGTGAGAGTGAATTGACTACTGTCTAGTGCCACTGATGAACATTATCCTTCACCAAATTCGTTTAGCAATTAATTAATGTAAAATTCCAGGAAATAAACAGTAAATTTCACGAACGAGGAAATAAAATATCAGGCTGAATATACGTTGTTACTACCTCAGCTTCCGTCTCCGGTAAGCCTGTCTCGATGGTGCTGTAAGTTGTTTATATTTGCGGATATAGATCCCGGAAGCTAGTGCGTTGTCTCGCGATTCCACGGTTCGGGTCAGGCCATGGGTAAAAGTGGTTAAATGATGCGTTATATTTTGTGTTAACCATACACTGGGACAGTTAAAACATATTTTACAACTATTGAGGAGTTAAAATTACAGATGCCTGCCTGTATCAACTGTGCAATCCAAATTGGTTGTTATTCATCAGTTAAGTCATTATTATTGCAAAGGCCGGAAGAGATTAGTTTTCTAGAAACGTAAATTAATTGTTCCATGGTGGTTGAGAAGTGACAATTCCCCATTCCCTTCAGCATTTGCGGATTTTTTTTTTATTATTATTATTTATTTTAACCGAAATTTGGGAAGTAAAATTAAAGAAACTGTGAATCAATGGTGATATGCGTCAGAATTAACTTTTATAATTTATGCACGTCTTTATTAACGTATGTGATTTTTGTGCTTTGGTTATCGAATTTGCCCCCTACCGCAAACCAAATTTTTAACGGACTCCACAGGGAAGATAACTCCATGCCACGAGTAATTCCCATTTGGGGATATGCATCAATTATATCATTAGCGATCACAAGTCGGAACAGCATGTATTTAAATACAGAAGCTTTTGATTGTATATTATTCTTTAATTATTTTTTTTGTTTTCGTAATGACAGCCACTCTCCTTTTCAGTTCTCATTTTCTTCCCAATACCACAGTCTAGAAATTATCGATGTTGCACAACAAGGACATTAGCTAAAAAAAAACAGTTTTCGCACAATAGGCACATTAGTTTGATTTAGTTGCTTGTTTATTTTTAATCAGTTATCAATACGTATCACATCAATGATCAACCGCCCCGACTTTGTCATGAGAACTAGAAAAAATGGGGAATGTTGAGTGACAGAAATCTTTACGGGTGAAGTTAAATTTACTGGAAAATTGTCTTTCAATTCCTACTCACGCAAGTGTCTCACGTCAGCCAGAATATAAATGTTATGATTCTTTTCCAATATTCCACGCTTAGTGTGTTCAAGAAAGAATAGAATTAAAGGAAATGCTTTTGCAGGCAAGCATAAATACAAGACCACTGCCAAAATTATTAAATCTCTAATATTGTTACAAATAATATATTTGTAAATCTGTACTGTTTCGAAAAATTATAATACAAAGCATACATTGAAAATTAATGTAAAATTCTAGTCATTTTAAATTGTTGTAGACGGGTATAAAATCTGTATTTCGTAGTTACTTGTTCGAAACCAGCAGTTATTCGAGAGTGATAACTTTCGTGTTTTGTGTGAAAACTTAATAATTGTAAAATATTTTTAAAAATATAAAAAGAAACGTATTCGATGTTCCTATAACACTATTATTTCCGAAATGTCATCACTATTTCGGTTTATGAAATAAAAAAGCGGAAATGTATTTAGTTTTTTGGGAGATAGATGTTGCTCAGTTTTGATAGTCATGAGACTGTACCACCTCCCGGGTATAGTGCTGTCCTGGTAGATGTGTATAATATTTTGAATAAGTTCCAGGAGGAATTGTAGCGATGTGCAATTCAGGTCATTCGGCTTAGTATGAGTATGGAAGTACCAGCGCAGGAGCAGTATAAAGATGGCAGCCTCATTAGCAACGTGCACTAGACATGAACATTACATTTTTGCAAAGTGAGGGTGTAAAACCTGTAGACATTTATCGCAGAATGAAGGTACAGTACGGGGATGCCTGTTTATCACAGCAGCAAGTGTATGATTGGTGTTGGATGTTCGCAAATGGTGTGGTGTCTGTAGCTGATGCTCCGCCCGAGACCACAGCAGCAGTTGAAGTCATCGGATTGGAATGATATTGAATGATATAGTGACAGCTGCAGACATTGGTCATGGTCATGGCAATATGCATGTTGTGGTCAGGTTTCACAAGGTCACTGCGCAATGTGTGCCACTGCTGGAGATACCGGAATTGAAACAGCGACGTGTTGATGCGCGTGAAGAACTTCTGCGTCGCCTGGAACGAGACGGTGAGGCCTTCCTTGCATGAATCGTCAACGGAGACGAAACATAGGTCCATTACTATTAGCCTGCAACCGAGAGAGCGAACAAAGAATGGTGATTTTAGAGTTCAACAAAACCAAATCCATCCTCAGGAAAGTTTATACTTACCCTCTTTTATGATAAAAAATGCGTCCACTTGGAGCACTACACGACCCGAGCTACCACTGGTACTAGCAACACATACACACACCTCCTCAAAAATCATCTTCGGCCTGCCATTAGAACAAAACGAAGTGGATTGCTATTGAAAGGTGTTCTTCTGCAGCCTGACAATTCACGGCCCCATAGGGCTCGTGGCACGGTTGCCACAATCGCAGACATGCAGTTTGAATGTCTGCCTAATTCAACATTCTCCCCCGACTTTGCCGCTAGTGATTTCCATATGTTTTGACCCCGAAAAGAAGCTAAAAAAAAAAAAAATAAATAAAAAAAAAATAGACTAACAGATGATCTGATAATAAATTGTCAACGAACAATTCTATTACAACGCTGTTTAAGAAGTGACATCTTATATAAATTACGTAATTAATTCTATAGTATGCGTCGCAGGAAGACTGTATCAGCTTTATGATAGCCATTTCCCAAGTTGGACAGAATTCCGATTGGTGATTGTATTTACTTAGTCTACAACTTTGTCTTACGCATAAAATGGCGTAATCAGCTCTTGTCACATACCGTCCTCCTACTAACTTAATAAACTTGGGTTTGGAAAATTAAATAAATTTTATAGATCAAAGCTGACATTATATCCCAAAACATTTTCAGCTACTTGTGTGCTCTTTACGAAATGGTGACAGAATTTCTTATCTGTTGCCTTCAATACATGTTGTGCTTTAGATAGTGGAGTTATAAGCATAATATGCAGTTGTAACTGATTCTATTAATCATTTCTTGAAAGTTTTTAGTATAACTTGAATATCACGTTGTAACTGTTGGCCACATAGAGAGTACAGTAGGAACAGCAGGTTGCTCTTGCTCCCTTACAAGGGGAGTCAAATTAAAACCATAAATATTTGTGTAAACTGAGACATTACAATACAGTTATTAAACCAGAATGTCTTTATGGATCAGAAACACTTATTTTTAACAGAAAAAAAGATATAGAAAACATTGAGAAAAAAGAACGCAAAATTATAAGGAAAATTTTGGGCCCAAGACTCATAGGAGACCAGTACAGACTCAAAAGTAATCAGGAAATTCTACAATATGCAGACATTCACAGTGATATTAGAAAACGCCGACTAAAATTTTATGGACACATCAAAAGAATGAACCCTAACAGACTTACAAGACAAATAGTTGAATTCTATGAAAACCGAAGTAAATCAGTATCGGATACAATGAAATGGATTGGAGAAATCAAGAAATACCTCAAATTAGCAGGAATTGTTCCAGAAGATTTCGAAAACAGAGACAGATTTAAATCAAAAATTTACAAGTGGCAAGTTGACCGGGAGGAAAGATTAAAGAAAAGATCAGGAACAACATGGTCAGTTGAGAGAAAAGAAGCCCATAGCAAGCGTATGAAGGAAATATGGGCTCAAAGGAAAGCGAACAAACGCTTCTGAGTACTTTGCGTAGTCCTAATGGGCTTATCCGCAAATAATAATAATAATAAATATTTGTGTATTGTGCACACATTAGTCACATATATTATTTATCGACCTAGTCTCCTCCAAGCTAAATGCATGTCATCCAGTGCTTTCAGAGCACCTGGAAAACCGTAAAAAAAAAAAAGACATATGCTCGATATAGCAAGCAAAAAACCGAAATGGAAATTATATTTATTTATATATCATCTTATTTCATGGATCCCTGCTGAGCAGGGACCTCTGGGATATGAAACATGCCATGGTTAATAGACATACACACAATATGAGTCATAATCGTAGCAAAACAATCATATGTTACAAAGAGAAAAAATAAACATTAATTTTTACAAATGAGTTTTGCAAAAGGTCTTATTGAATACAATTAATTATTTTGTTAAAATTCTTGAATGGAGTAGTAGGAGTTGCAAATAAGAAATTTTCTCAGTTTATCTTTAAATATATACTTATTTCTGCAAACTGTCTTATTATCGTGGGAAATTTGTTGAAACAGATGTATCCAAGAATAATTAACTCCTCTTTGTATTAATGATCAATTACAAGCACTGACATGGAGGTATTTCTCAGCAGTAGTTTCAAACTAAAATCAGTCCCTTATAGCTCATACAATAATTTTCGTTTTGTCTTTACTTCTCAAGTTTTTTCGTGGAATTTGTTATATTTGATTTACTGTGTACAGTAATAATTCTTACATCAGCTGAAAATAGTGTTTCATGGAGCACATGAAATATTATTTTCAGTTTTAAGCGAACCAAGAGACCAGTCTGCGTTGAAAGCAACGTGTGTGAACGTCACTGCCCCCTGTGTCTCGGCTGGCCTGCTCGAATCGGCACCACGCCCACTGCGTCAAGGTCCCCTGTGACGTGGGATGAGTCGTGTCACGAGCAAGCGCAGCTCGTATCGTGTCAGCAAAATCCGTCTGCGTGGCTATGAAATCTGGTGACTCGCCACCTTGGCTGCATCTCCGCTCCCCGCCGTCTCATTAATTCCTGTTAACACTCTGAAGACTTGCGATCACACACTGCTCCAAATTTTATTCATATGTTAGACTAACGACTACTGAATTCTGTAGATTCATAATGAGTCTCTTCCCCTTCCGTTTCTGCGACGATGATGCCATACACAGTATCTTTCGTTCTCCTGCGTACATCTTGATCACAATCACAATTTGATATGCTAGACTTTTAATTCATCTTCTCCCTTACTTTGAAATGTGGTAAGATATCCTTAAACGTATTTATTTCTATCCACACATACATTATTTTTACCAAATAATACTAGACACTTTAGACATTCACACATTTATTTCGCCATTACTCTCGTTTTTTTCAATTATTGTCAATACATCTTCTTCATTCGAACTCGCATCCTTCAAGCGCTGTCCTTTTCTTCTTATAGTACGTATAACACGTTGTACTTTCTCATAATATTCACCTCGAGATATACACAGCCATTCTCCATGACCTTACTACTTAAAACGAAATTATTCCTTATTCTTAAGTCGTCCCCTTTCTCGTTTTTTTTTTTTCTCTGACTAATTCTCTTCCATCAGCATGTGCGTAATATTTGCGCTTCGCCTGTTGTAGTCGAATACTGCCTCTTGTTTGCCATGTAACGTCCGTTGAGTATGTTCACGTCAGCACATTATTCACTGTATGTTCTCTACTGTTACTTCGCTGTTTGACCCTGTTCTTGTTTCGTACTCAGTGATTCAATTGCTATGTTTTATTCAGTTTCTGTTCGCATAGCGCTGTGTAGCGTGCCTGACCTGGGTCACCCTGTCGCTTAGGCTTTACCGCTGAACTCTGCGTCATGATATCTGCTCGTGGTCGTCGTAGGCGCGTTATTTGCCTCGCTAATAGAATCTTTTCACTTGGTATATTAAGTCAATGTTTCTTCCATTGTAAAACTAAATTTAGGTATTCCTCTTGAACCATGCTGTACGATCCTTCCAAAGGCGCCTGAATTTTTGCAGATCTTCCTCGTCTAAGTGTTCTCTAACCTCATCTTTGTGTTGGAATTTTTTCCGGTTTTTGCCACTGATCATACCGCTGCTTATTTTTCTCCTTCCGCTCTCCAATAAAACGTTTAGCGTTTTAATGCAAGGCCTGAATTCTCTGTCGCAAAGAGTGCGCGTAATTATCCTAATTGTAAACTGGTCCTTCTGGCAGTTTCTGCGAGGCTCCTGGTATATTTGCCTCTCGTCTGTGGAAGAGAAGATTCAATGAATACTTATTATTGTATGGGGTGTGGTATTATAAACAAACGGGGCATATTTCAGCAACTCATCCCAACTTTCTTGCGTCCCATCCACGTAATGCCGCAAATACTCTGCTAACGTTTTGTGCGTTCGTTCCAAACAACCGTAACTAGTTGGTCTGAAGGGAAGAATAATTAGTCGCTTCACCTTCAAGATTTCGCATACCTTATTCATCAACTCTCCCGTAAAGCATTTCCCATTGTTCGAAAGGATCTGTGAAAGTATACCATAACGCAAAATGATTTTCTGCACTAATGCTCGACTAATAGATTCCACATCCTGTCTTGCTATAATTATCGCGACGAGGTATTTCCTTAATGCGTCCTGGAATGTCAGGATATAGTTATTCTCTTACGGCGCCACATTAAATGGCCCCACTATGTCCATATCACACCACTCGAACACGTGATCCGTTGTATCTGCGATTTTCAACGGCATTCTCACGTGTGGTTCTCGTCGTTTATTCACATGCCACAACTTACATATTTTTACGTATTGCACAATGTCCCGTCGCATCCCTGGCCACGTGATACGTTGCCTGATCCTATCATGTGTTCTCCAACGTCCCTATTGTCCGCCAAGTTCTGAATTGTGGGCTTCATACAAGACTTCCTTTTTCTCTGAGTTCGTAAGTTTCAGCACACTGTCTCCTTCTTCTGTGCCGTTGCAGGCAGCATTTGTCTCATCTTCCTGGCTTCTTTTGCTCACTTCATGCTCTTGCTGGGGTTCGACTACCTTCTTCCTTTGTGCTTCATCCGTCTGTCTAATACGTGACACTGTATCTGCTACAGGATTCTCTTTTCCTGCCTTACACTGGATCGTATACTTGGAAAGCTCCAATCTTAGATTGACTTCATTAAGCGTGAAGACGGATCGTTTATCGATCTTAGCCATTCCAATGGGGTATGGTCAGTCTGATTAAAGAATTCCTTCCCGTACACATAGGGTCGGAATTTCTTTACTGACCACCAAATTGACTACTTCTCTTTCTCGATGGTTGAATACGATTTTTCTTCCTTGGTCGGCGTTCTAGATGCGTATGCTATTGGTGAGTCCCTTTAGTCTACTTCCTCTCTAAGCACCGAACAATAGGCATAATCGCTCGTGTAACAAGTAATATAAAAGTTTTTCACGAATACAGGATAGTGCAAGATTAATGCGTTGCATAATGCTTCCTTTAGCGCACAGAAAGCTTCTTCCTCCTGCTTTCCCCACTCATACAATTGTTCTTTCTTCAATAGATCATACAGTGGCTTCGCAACCGTACTAAATCCTTGAATGAATCTTCTATAGCAGGGGTGGCCAACTTGGGGCTCGCAAGCCACATGTGGCTCTTGGAAGCATTATTTGTGGCTCTCGATAAATATACGCGAGTTACCTTTTCATTTTTGTGTTATTATATTTAAAAAAATTATTACCGTTCCGTATGTGTTTCAAAATGTCTTTTAAATTACTAATAACAAATATGAAACAATAAGTGCAACGTTGTAACAAATATTATTTCCGTCCAAGTTAAGAATAATATGACTCATCGAAAACTGCGCGAACGAACATAAACAGTGGCGTAATCGTCCGTAAGCGACCTACTCCAGACCGATTTTGAATTTGTAAATTTTCATTGCAACGGACAGTTGACATTGTGCTCTGGAGGAAACAATTTGTATCACTCTTGCTTCGGGCATAATTTGTAATCTAGAATTTTCGGTAAGTTAACTATAATTTGTTTCGTAGTGTGTAACACGTGTTGTTATTGTTTTAATAACACAAAACTTGTATTTTGAAAACCTCCAGTTCTTTTTAAAAAATGACGACAGAGAACTAAAATAAAAGAAGAAAATGCTAGAAAGAAAATAG